>CM055827.1:24254731-24299007 GCA_029582265.1 Zoroaster sp. YZ-2022
AAAAAATCTTCTTTTTGGTACATCTTCATTAGAAATTGCCTTTTCTAAGATAATCCTTCCTTTAAGAAAAGTATTTTCAAATTCATGACAAAAGGTATTAAAATAGGTAAAACTTGTAGCTTGCATGGTGAGGGATGATAGTAAGATTATTTTGCGGTAGACATGGCTACGTGGTTCACTGAGTAGTAGTTAGTTCTGAAAATAACCTGGAGGGTTAACCTCGATCGCTTCACCAGTATGCTCTGGATCGCCCGGAGTAATGCATTCTCCTGAGGATCTATCAGACGATCAGAGCATACCGATCGAAACGTCGAGTTGTACCCAGTTCTTTTCAGAACTAATTACTACTCATTTGAGATTCCATGGTGTCACCGCAATTAGTCTTACTTAGGTATTAAAATGCCACCTTCTTTTTTGATCGCTTATTAATGCATTTCTTAATTCAAGGAAAGTTAATATATTCATAGAAATTCTCACCAATATTTATGTTGTCCTCATATAAGTACACTGTACATTTCTTTTGCAAAGTTTCAAACCATAGTCCCTTCCCTTCGAATACAAAACAACCGATCAATTATATTTGGTTTTAAACATTTCGATTTAGCCATGTGTCAATTCAAGCTACACATACATGTCTACATGTACAGTGTGTACAGTACATGTACATGTAGTTATCAATCTGTATTAAAACAAAACAAACTATGAACGATCAGTATGCTCTGATCATCTTCAGTGAGAATGCCGGACTCTGGAAATGCTGCTTCTCATAGACTGCTGGAGGATCCTGGAAGACTGGATGCTGGAGGATTAATGCGCTGAAGCATGTGGATCGGGAACTGGTGGGACACTGGTGGGACACTGGTGGACTGTCAGATCCTTGGAGAGGGGAGAGTGTGTGCTCACTCGAACTTGGAATCAGTTGTTGACAAGCACAGGATGTAGGAGATCCCCACAGTATGGGGTGGGGATGGACTTCGGATATAAAAGATTATTTGTCCATAGTAGGGTCGCCAAATATTGCTGATGTAGAAACCTAGATGTTCTGTGGAACAGTGTCATGCTTTGAAGATCTCGCTATGGCCTCTCTGATGCGCCCTGGGATGCCAGGTGTTGATAGGTGTGATCAGTTGAGCTGTCTCGGACAGTCGATTTGGTGGTCCTTGATGGGAGGTGCTTCACAAATGGCAACGACTTCTCAAAAATCTCTTCGTGGCCATGTGCTCTTGTGTTCTTTCAGGTTCTATGTTGGGAGACTTCTGTCCTGTTTCTCGATGTAGACTTTTGACAAACTCACAGGGGATCCGGCATACTCCCCGCCTCTGTTGCTGGGATCCAGTTTATCCTTATGTGTGTGGAGAAGTCCTTTGAAGTTTGTTGGGTCGGAGGGTAAACCTTGGATGCCTTCTTTTGTTGAGGATGCGCTGGAAAGTTTATGTGACATAGGAATTGTAGGGAAGACAAGCAGAGGGGGTTTGACTTTTGGGTAGAGGAGACCTTGCAGTCAGGGTTTGGGAAAGGTTTTGATGTGTTGATCTTGTTGGGTTTGTAGTCAAGCAGTGCGCTGGAGGGTAGTCTTGATGTGCCGTAGTTCCTGGGTGGGTAAATCCTGTCCGGGTCGCATAAGTTGTAGGCGATTGTACGAGGGGTGGTTGGACCGGCGAGTTGGATGCTGGGGTGATGGAAGCTGAGCGCTTGGCTGAGGTACCGATCTGTGTGGGTGGGTTTCATGTAACGTCTATGGTACAAGGAGCCATCTGGGCTTCTGGAAATGCCAACATCAAGGAATGAGATCTTGCCATCTTCTTTCTACATTTGTACTTTTATCATAAACTTGATGCTGGGATGTTGCTGCTTGGATGTTGTAGGAAGTCCTGAAGTGTCTCTGCCATGTGGCCATACAACAAAGGTCAGCGTGGTGGCCAAGACCGGGATAGAGGAGATCCCATGGAGGTCCCAAGCTATTCACTCATAGAACTTACCTTTGAAATTGAAAACAACTACATATGTAGAAGAAACACACATTATTAGTACAGATCATGTATTTGTGCAGGGGAGAGTGATGTGCGTCATCAAGGAAAAGTCTTGTTTTGAGTCTGTTCTTCACCAGGAGCATATGTCTTCAGTTGATACATTACGCATTGGTGAAATGGAGAAACAACATCAAAACTAAGCAAGATAAGTTGCTGGTTGTATAGTGAGATTCCTGATCTTCACGAACTGACTGGAGTTGGATACATGGTGCGTGGGTGAGACTCCACCAGGTGTCGGAGGATCTTAGCTAGGTACCGAAACAAACTGTGTTGACAATGTATGTGGGTGATCCTCTGGAGGCGACAGTAGGGACAGAGAGGAACATCGGGTTTGTGGATCTTTTGGTTGTCTGAAGAACCTGGGGCAGGATGAGCTATAGAGGGTCTGAGGTGTCGGTAGAGTTGAATGGTAAGGGCATCGGGACAGGAGGAGCAAGGAGTTTTCTCACAACTCTTTTCTCGAGTAGATGGGATGTGGAGTTCTTCGAGTACATCTAACTAAGTCCAGACTTGTCCACCTCTATGTAAAAAGAACGTAAAGGACCTTTCGTACTTGAACACAAGGACCTAAGCTTCAGCCAATTCCATGTAAAATTCTGTTTTAATTAATCAAAATACATACATGTACTTCAAGCTTCGAGACTGCTAGAAAACCCATAGAAAAGTCTGACCATGAAATAACTACAAGTGTTTTGCAAATGGGAATTTTATTAGCTCACATATATGTACACATTGTACATGTACATGTACATGTATTTTGTGATAATTGGGAAAGACAATATATTTAAATTACAAATTCAGTAGGAATTTGACCTTGAATATGGTAGCTACTCAACTACATGTAACAGCACTGATTGGTAGGCCTTTATTAAACTTGAAAGTTACACTTTACTGTATGTGTGCATTTCTTTATAAGCATTTTCCTGACAGTGTAGGGCACTGCTGTCTTGCTTTGACTCGTGGATATGTTATCGTGGAAGGCAGGTGTCTCTATCTTGCACTGGTTGCATGCTCCCCTTCCAGTGTTTTCATTGTAGTGAAGGCAGCAAGGTAAATCCTATGAAAATGGAAATAAATTTTAATGATGAGACCTGAAAAAATTTGTCTCAATGAATGCAAATTAAATTCAAGCACATTTTAAGAATGTTTGCTTAAAATATTGTTGACCTGGGTAATGAGTTCAACCTGGGTGCAAGTTGACTTCTTGTCTGGAGTGAAGGCCCAAAATAAAATGTTTCCAACCAAGCATGTATAGATTCCATCTTGTAAACTTTTACGTCAATGTGACTTTGCATTTTTATCTCTAGGTAAACATTACAGCCTCCTCAATATGTTTCAGTTCCCATGATAGGAGACAGACAAAAAGAATTTGAACTGCATTAGGTCAACTTGTACCTCCAAGTCAACTAATACTCAACAAATCTTACCCAAGTCAACTCGCACTCCAAGTCAACTCATACCCAGGTCAACTTTGTTGACCCAAGTTCATCTTTTAGAATTTCTGAATCCATCTCCTTGATGAGTCTTCAACAGCATAACAGTATGAGCATGGTTCTGATGTATGAACTTTCATCAAACAATCATGACCAAAATCTAATCCAATAATAATGATACAATTTAAGAAGAAATTTATCAGAAAATTTGGTTCATGAACAAGCCTTTTTCTCCTATAGGAAACATGTACAAAAACAATATGTCCGCTACTTCCATAATGCCCTGCATGGCTAGTTGCTTCTTTAGTGCAACTAATGATCGTGTCGAATATGATTAACATTCATAATGAGCAGTCAGTCTTTACCGATCATGATAAGACGAGGTACAGGTGTATTTTTCAGATGTGTGTTTTTATAACTAAAAACGTGTTTTTGGAGACATGTGTTTTTAATTGGTATCATGGATGTCTAATAAGTCATTACAACAGAGTGAATGAAGTCCTTCACATAACCATCGCGCTATTCTAGCTCTTTAAGGGACATTTTTTCAAAAGCGGTCTGATATGGGCAAGTTTGAGGTTGTTAGAAATAAGCAATTTTTTAAAAACTGTAAATGCTCACTCATCATTTAGTTGTTGAAAACATATATTTCTTTGAAAAATGGGAGAAAACAAAAAACCTTTTATAAGGGGTACAAAATAAATGGCAGGAAAAACTACTTTAAAATGTTTAAATGAAAGTAATTATTTATACCAAAATGGCCAGCAGGGTAATTGAAAAGATACTTGAATAATTAATTGGCAAGGAAACCACTGTTAAAATTTATTGCAAAATTAATTCATACAAAAAGGCAAACATTATTTCTTACTAAATACAAATGGATATGGGCTTTAAAAAATCATAACAGAAATACACACTACATACTGAGCTCCAAAACTAGACTAAATAAAAACATCTAATGTACATTTCCCATTATTATTGTCTTTATTGAGGTTATTTTTCTATCAGGTAATTTTTTTTGTAGGTGGCACAGTATTTTTCAGCGGGGCATGGCATTTTTCTGGAGATCCATTCTCATTCTTCACATGATAAAAGTGTAGAAACCCAGTTGGTAACTGAAATAAATTCTGTGTAATACGTATATAGTGAAGCTTAGACTAGAGGAGATCGATCTTTTTAAAGAATGATTTTCAAAAGCATGGTTTAATAGTAATATAATGACTTGACTTGCCTCAGGGGCAATGTTGAGGCCATGCTGGAGGCACGGTGTCAATAGTCTTCCAAGGTGCTGTCCCCACTCTAATCCAGTCGCAGAGCAGTGCAAGGAGCATGCTTTTTTAGGAGAACCCTTGCAACCTGTAGGTCTTGGCAGATGGAGTCCCTCCAAAAGGTCCAGGGTGTAATTTTCAAGACAGGACATGCATTACAATCTGAAAGAGTTAAGTTCTAGCATAATCATGCTAGAACTCCCAACTGTACTGTGAAGCCATGTTTTCAATGCATAATTAAGAATTTGTTTCAATTTCTAAGGAAAAATGAGAATATTTCAATCAGAAAGGAAATTGAAAAGAAACTGTTATAATACATAAAGCTTTATGTGCCATTTTTGGAAAACTGTTCATTAATTACCTACCATTATAATGAGTTATGTAATAATTTATCTTTTTAACCCAAACCCCTAGGCACTCTGGCTAGAAATATTCCTTGAATCCTCCAAACCATCAGTGCACTCCTTTGAACATACGCCTTATCTTCATAATACACCATGCATTTTCGTTGATCTTTCATATTCAGCACTTATGGCCTGTACCCTTGCCAGGTAGTAACTTTGTCCCATTTGGAAGAGTTGAAAGTACCAGTTTCAAACAGTGCTGATTTTTTCCAAGAAAGTGTCCCTTGGAGGATTTTGATGGATTTGGGGTGTTAGGTTAAGAACAGTTAAAGATTTGATTAATCAGTGTATTTTTCACCATGGTGTTTGGCATACTTCATATGACTTGGCTGTCTTTAGAGAGAGAGAAAGCATCTGTTGATGTCAACTCGCGTGGGTGATTTCCTGGAGCACACCCAAAAAATGTACAAAGTAAGTCAATATGGCAATAAAAATAATAATAATAATAATAATAATAATAATAATAATAATAATAATAATAATAATAATAATAATAATAATAATAATAATAATAATAATAATAATAATAATAATAATAATAATAATAATAATAATAATAATAATAATAATACATACATACATACGCTATCTATACATACATACATACATACATAATAATAATAATAATAATAATAATAATAATAATAATAATAATAATAATAATAATAATAATAATATATAATAATACATATTACATACATACATAATAATAATAATAATAATAATAATAATAATAATAATAATAATAATAATAATAATAATAATAATAATAATAATAATAATAATAATAAACACACACACACACACACACACACACACACACACACACACACACACACACACACACACACACACATAATAAAGATTTGTAGTACAAGGTACATATCCGCCTCTGCTGGATGCTCAAGATCGCTGAAACAAAGAAAAAACATGAATACAAACAATATACAATGATAGTATTAGGGAAAAACAAAATGTACTGAGATATGTACCATACAGGGTCAATTTATAAATATACATCATCTTTGAAGAATTGTACAGTCATAAGATGAGTTTTAAGTATCGACTCTAAATCTAGTTATACTATGACAAGATTTGAGTTTAGGTTGGATGTGATGATTCCAGAGTCTCTCGGAGACGCTGACAGAAAAGACCATATCACCCCAGTTCCATTTTGAAGTTAGTTCCTTTAGATAGACATGTGCTAGAGCGCAAATTGCGTGATGGAGTGTAGACTTTAAGCAGTTCAGAAATATAAATCAGAGCAATGTTATTAAAAGATTTGTGAACAATTAGCATAGTTTAAAAAACATTTATCTATGAAACAGGAAGCCAGCAGTTCTTTCAAGATTGTAGTGATATGGCATGATTTTCGAATAAATTCGACAACATGAGCTATGCTGTGTTTTGTAGCAGTCTAAAGACGAAATATTTGGATTCTCATGGGAGACCGAGAGAGAGCATTTCGTTATCGAGCAGTGATGTAGGACAAACGATGTATAATTTTGTTCAGCAGCACTTTTATTCTAAGTATTTCCTTATTCTCGCTAATATTTCTGATATAGAAATGATGATATGCGAACAATGTTGGAGTATATGAGGTTTTAAAGTCACGTTAATGAGTCAAATATAACACCCAAATTACGTGCTTGTGAAGAGGGGGTTATTCAAGTAGTCACCAATTGTAATAAAATGGAAGAGAAACTTTAGACAATTGTTGACGGATCCAAATAGGAACAAATTCTGTTTTTTCATCGCTCAATTCTCCAGTGTTGTAATGCAGTGAATCGCAGGTTCTTGAGAAGATTTAAAAGTAATGTAAAGCTGCGTGTCATCAGCATAGTATACACGGTAATTTAAATTTATACTAAATATGGATATCACTAACTGAAAGGTATAATTAAACAGTAAACCACTGTGGGGTCTGAGCACAGAGCCTTTCAGGAATAGTCAAGAATAACAGGCTCTGAGATAGTAAGTTACATCAATACAAACATCCTGGGCCTTATTTAAAAGGTGTAGGACCTACACCAATCCAGGGCTGTGCCATGCTGTTCCAAGATGATATTGAAAGGCGGAGAGAAGGATTTTGTAGATCGACTCCGTGTCAAAAGCGCCTTAAGTTCATCAACAAACTAATGGCAGTGGTGATTTTTCCAGCATCCACAGATAAAATGTCATTGTTGATGCGATGAGCAGTTTCCGCTCCATGAAATGGTTTATAGGTTGACTGAAATGTGTCCGGCATATTATTAGTAGCATCTAACATGGTCAGAGATCCGTGATGAAACAATCATTGATTGTTTTTCCGGTAGTTTAAACTGGCCACCGGTCGGTGAAATTTTGAAAACTTCTTTGTCCAAATTGGGTTTCTTCTTCAGGAGGAGTTTAACATGAGCATCCTTTTCTGGCTATCAGGGAAACACCGGAAGAAAGTATCTCGTTTACAAATAATTGTGATATACTTGGCTAAAACACATCAAAATTTTTTGTTTATTAGCGGCTGTTGGTAAAACCGGATCAAGTGTCACATGATTTTGATGGCTAGATTTAAGGATGAGTTTCTTTGATCTCCGTGAATACTCAGTAGGCTCAAACATAGACAATCTCATTACTTAGGATCTCTTGGACGGTGTTTTGTGATAGAAATGGCAGGTACTGGGTGAAATGAACGCATTTGATATTCTCAATTTTTGCAGAAAAAGTTTTGAAAAATGCATTTATGTAGGTCCTGATCGAGAGTGTGTAGATGGAAGTACTGGGGTTTTGGGTTCATGAAGCAGCTTTTCAACAATGTTAGAAGAGTTTTTCTGATCGCTGGTATTTCTCTTCCATGTAAGAGATGAGTAGTGAGTTATTTTTGCCCGGTGGTTAATCATGTTCTTCACAATATCAATGCTGGTTACAGTATTCTGCCGATGTACTCCAAGTTTCCATGTCACGCCTATTTTTATTGTTGACGGAGAGATCTTCCTTGCAGCACTAATATCATCATTAAACCGGGGGATTCAGATTAGAAACTAATGTTCAAGTTTTTATGGAGCATGATCGCCCAAGATGTCACATGGACAGATTCAAATAGACTGACACAAGAACCAGCCCACAATATCTTCGTAAGTTTTACACTTTCCAGTTGAGATTCAATATCGCTATGACATAAATCTTAATACTTACATTTTTCCAGTGGCATAGTAGTTACAGAAAATTTGGTATGGAGGTTTTTAAGGTTCATATTTACCAAGATTGTATAATGATCAGATAAGCCGATGAGAAGTTATATTCCTAGATGAGAGGTGAAGTATTTTCAATGCTGTTATCAAGACAGACCATCAAGGAGTGGTGCTGTGATATGCTGGATAAGTCCATGAGCAGAGAGTTACAGATCTTTAAACTGATTTGGCTAATTGTTTGAAGTGATATCCATATGAATGTTAAAATAATGTCAGATGGGTGCAAGAGATATCCATAATTTAAATTTTCTCAAATCTCCCAAGAAAATGGAGAAATTTGTTTTACCATCAACATCCCTTTTCTGGTTTCCATATATATTACCGTACAACGGATTCTAGAGTTGTAATGTTACTCAGCATGCAGAGATCAAATGTTAGGTAGTCAATGCTTACTACATTTTCATATTGACAGACAAACTGGACCGAAGAGAAGTGCAACCTTCCAATCGGTCTTTTTTGGTCAGATATGATGAGAGTAGCTAGTCAGTGAGTGCACTGCTGGCAGCAAGTCAATCATCAGGTTTAAACCATGTCTCTCAATATAGCAACAAGATCCAAATATTTTAGCATAGTACACAGTCAACAAATTCATCCGATTTGTTACATATGGATTGGAGTATTCAAGACACAGAGCTGAAGTTTAGACTCATCATGAACATTTGAGTTGAAGTTATGCCAATGTCGCTTTGTTGATGTGGTCAAGTTCACTGTTGGGGTTGGTAAGGCCCGGGAGTGCTAGTTGTGTAAGTCTGTCCATTCCCACGGTGACCAGCTTTTTTTTTACCTCCATGTGCGGTGGTATGTTTGGAGTTGATTACATGTTATTCCAAGACCAGTTTAATTGACTGTTTTGCTTTTTCGAATAAGATAAAGCTGGACTGTACATGTACATGAGCATATGCATAAGATTGAGTAGTTAATCATGTTTCCAGGAAATTTTATAAGCTGAGTGGTGTTTCAGTGGTGTGTTGTTCAGTGTTTGGTAGCTCCAAGGTTTGGGTTTTATGTCACCAGAAATTAAGAGTTCCAGGGGTGAAAGGTGGTGATGAATTTATCATAATATGGATGCAGTGACAACCTCAAGAATTTAAGATGGCTTGATTTTTTTTTCCTTTTAGCATACAAGATGTAGGTTGAATGCTTGCATCCATATTCTAAGGATGAGTCATTGAGACAATGGGACTGGATAGCAGGAGTAGAATAAAAGAAAATAGACCTCCATTGTTCAATCACAAAGTTGTTGATCCAAACAACAAAAGACTTGTGTCAAGCCACAGGTTATAATTCTAAGTCAGAGCTGACTGCACAAATAAAATGAATACAAGATGTGCACACTACACAGTAGTGCAAATCTACAGGCAGAGACAGATAAAAATTTAACAGTTTTTTTTCACTTATTATAAGAAAAACAAATGTACTAATACTCATACATTAAAACGTCCAGTCCAGATTCCAGGTGTAATAAGAAACCACTTACTATAAAATGAAGACAAACTTGTAGCTACAAAACACCTTATTTAGCAATAAAAGACTAGAGAGCTGTTATGAGGGCTGCATGTTATGTTAGGGCGCTCATTCACGATGCCACAAAGATCAATTTCTGCCATGTGGTTCCACAAGATATGAATTTTAAGCTAACAAGCTTTAGAATTAATGCATCTCACGTGCTTATGCACAAATGTAATACGGCAACAATGATATTGGTCCGCTACTTAGAAACCCTCATGACGCCAATGATGACTTAAATTAGGTTTTTCTGGGAGACAAATATTTTTGATTATCTGCAAATTTGGCTTATAGTTTGACCACAATACACAAAGTTTAGTTTTCGCCCATTGCATTGTACACTGTAATCCTACATGCACACAAAATGACAAGTTGTGCAGCGACACGTAGGAATGAAAAAGTGAACCAGAACGCAGATTATGTATAATCACAGTACAAACTAATTTGGTCCTGACGCCAAGTTAGGAACTTAATAGTCTTTATCGCATTAAATCTTAAACTTGATTAAGTCCCAATCCAGTGCAAGGGATGAATAATGCATAAATGTGGATCTGTCAGGAGAACGGGACTTCACTCAAGTCTATGAATTAACAGGCATGGGAGACCAGAAAGTTCTTAATTCTAGAAATCAAACTGGTGCCATTTTTTAATAGAAATAGATTAGTCCACCCCCCAGGGGACCCCCTTACATGTACCTTGTTAAACCCTAATAATAATAATAATAATAATAATGACTTTATTATGCTTATTTTTCCCATAAAAATGTACAAAAAGCGCATTATAATCTTAAAAACTAGCACAAAATAGTAAAATAAACATAGATTATCATATTAAGTCAAAAGATTAAAACAACAAAGTAACACTTAAAAATAAGTAAATTAACCAAATGCTTTGTTTAAAAGAAAAAGTCTTTTAAGCTCTTCTTAAAAGACAAACAGAGATCCGAATTGATTATATTTGAAGGCAATTTGTTCTTATAACAGTGGGCGAAGCTTGCAAGAATGATTTGTCTTGGTAGATTTTTTTTCTATTTTTTAGGGATAATTTAAAAGCAACTTGTTATTGGAACGAAGAATAGCTATGGAATAGCTGGAACTATTTAACGGCAAGTACATCAATAATGTAATTCAAAAGTGGTGAAGGGGCCTTAAATGTCAACAAAATAATTTTGAATTCAATACGATAATGGCTATATATAGGCAGCCAGTGTAACTGATAAAAGTAAGGGCATAACATGACTCCACTGCGGTGTACTGCATACAAGCCGCCGAAAGAAGCAGTGGCATTTTTGTACCTTTTAAAGTAGTTTAGCTAATTGCAAATTTGAAGACCATAAATAAGCTGCTTACAGTAATCGAGACGACTTAGCAGTAATGAAATGAATGTCCAGCAATAACTAGCACCTCTCTCTTGATAAGTATTTCTGATTGATTCTCTAATATTATGGATATGATAGAACGCGAGTTGAGCAAGTAAGTTTTGTAATTTGCTTTTGTTCATAGTCAAATTTGAGTCAAACCAGCAACCTAAGTTGCAAACTTGTAAGTACGGTGGGATAAATGAACAGCACCCTACTGTTAAGTCTGGTATAGTTAATTTAGACAATTGGGCACCCGATCATACCAATAGTCAATAATAAATTCAGAAGTTTTTGGCGAATGTCGCTAATCATAAGTTTATCTTGTGTAACATCCATAGTCGTATGTCCTTTATACAGTTTTCCACATAAGCAAAGCCTGCTCTTGGTTAACCCCTTTCATTGTGCAGCAGTTATGTCAGAGAGAGTACCCTTTCTTTACCACAGTAATTAGGAGCCCAATGTCACTTCAGCACCAGTGGGTTTTCACAGTTTCATTGAAGTGCCTCACGGGCACGGTAATAGAGCACTTTTTAACTTTCATTTTTGTGTATGCAAAATGATGGTAAAAATGAGTATACAAAAGGGAGGAAAACATTGTGCAAAAAAGCTTAAATAATTAGGATCAGTATTTACACTAAAGAAAAGTAACAGTATTAAATGGGTGATATTTCATGCAATACACGGTATAGGTATAAGATTTTTTTCTTCCATGTGAAAAAACAATAACTTGATGAGATTTTGGGGATTTTTTTTGGGTTTTACTTGGAAATGAACCATCAGTGTAAAATATTCACAATCCATGCTAACACCCCGCCTGTCCCCCCCCACCCTCTTATCCCCCTTCATCTTCACCCATCTCTCATATCTTCATTCCTCTCAATTCAATGTTGGTTTGGACTGTAATTCGCGGCGGGTTTGTCTGACCTTTCCCAACATTGAACGGGGGTTAAGAAGGCAAATAGTATAGATTTACAATCAAGTGATGTGGTATTTCTCAAAGCAAGGAACTATGCACATAGGTTGTGTAAGCATTGTTTAGATCATCTTTTTGTTTGTTTCGCCTAATAATTTTCGTTACTGCAAACAATGCAGTCGCGCTGCTTTTCCATTGGGGTTTTGCCAGGATAGTGCCATGTTGTTGCCTCTGTCAACTGGAGCAGGGAATATGGTATCTCAACTGACTGTTGCGTTACAAGCACGCCACGCTCCTTAAACTCCAACAGCAAGCCCTGTACAATCCCTATACGAAAATCGGCGTTCCATTGACTGACATTTTTGTTCCCTGCTTATGCTGGTGAATATTACTGCTATTGACAATACAGATATTCAAAGCATATGGAAAAACTTTTCCACCATTACTTCTCTCAAGCTTCTTGCTGTGTATGATTGTAGTACTGAAAAACATTGGTCGGCAAGATCAGTTCCACCCATGTTTTTGTTGTAATCTTCAATACAATTGGGCTTCATAACATCACAAAATCCACTTGTGTTTTATTACACATCGAATTCTGCTTTTGACACAAATCAGTAAGGTTGCCTACATAGTTAAAAGCGTGTTACAGATTTTTTTGTCTTGCCAACATACACAATTGTTCACCTTTTCACCAAAATAATCATCTCCTTTCTTTTTTTATGGTTTTTTGGGTTTATGCCTGGGTATTCCTGTGTAGTAACGGACGAGTTCCACAACATCCGAATCCTATGTTTAGCAAGTTTAGCTACAAGAGTCTGGGCTAGTATAGTAATTATCACAATAATATTGGGGTCCATCATTCCTATTCTCAAGTCCATGGACCAGATCAATGACGCACTTTTCCTGCAACTGTTGGGTTTATGGTGGATGGCAGTCTGATGACTTGGAATCTACGCCTGTATCATAAACAGTTTGGGTGTCGCCGGCTCCGTGTGTACAGTTTCAAGCACACGTGGTATCCTGTTTTGGAGACCTCGCTCAGGAGAAGGCTTTAATACCCTCGCTTGATAGGTTTTTAGGCATGTACTGAATAAAAAACCCTTAAGCCCCCTTGAATTTCAACATACTCGCCTGGAGACAGACTTCCCCTGCGAGGGTTACACAGGTTGAGAGAAACTTTGGGACGAGGATTCTATCATGGGCCAATGGCCTAACTTTTGAAAGTTTGTCCCATGCTTAGTCCAAGGGCTCTAATGAGAATTTGGTTATTTCAGAGGTGGAGGAACCAAGAATTGAACCGAACCGACACGTTACGACATGACTCGATTTGGATAGAATGGGATGTGAAGAATTTCAGATGTCGCACTAGTACATCTTTGTATTGAGAGGATTTGTTTATGCCTAGCAGCATGAGAAGTGCCACAAATGTGCCATCATTTCTGGAATGTTGGTTGGGTGCCAGAGAATTGTTGATCAGGATTTGAGTCTATTGTTTGCTGCCAAGATAGTTTATTAGTCTCTGCCGACAAGCATATTCCACACAAGTTGACAAAAAGTAGCAGCTTGAAGATCTCTACATCGCCGACAGTGGCAAAGTCGCCGGTGGGGTCAGAGAATTTCCAGTGAACTGCACAGTCCCACACTCGTAATGGTCTCTGCTGCTCTCCCAAACCAGATCGAAAACGAACTTCTCCTGGGTCGTCCCTCCTTGATCTCGCCGCCGTGGCCGCTATCACCCTTGGTAATGGCTGCAACAACAGAAAAAACAAGGCAAAGGAGGATTAATTTCGGTCTTACATTTGTAAATATAATATCTCAATGCTTACTTTGCTGCATGTGCACAGGCCACAGGGGGGTCATGCTAATGCGCAAAATGAATATTGTGTTGAGAAAAGAAATATGGCGGCTTCCATCCACTTCCCCAAAAACTCGCTGGGTCGATTTATACAACTTTGTTTTAATGTGGGATTTGTGGAAAGTGAACTTCAACTTGTGTTGTAGGGCAAGAGATGACTTTACATGTATAAGGCCTTTCTCGAACACGAGAGCTTATTCTTTGGAAGTTGCGTGAGACTAAGAGTGCATTTTCAGCTTGTTGACGTAATTAAATAGCACGAATGCTATGGGGTGGATGTGCTAAATTTCTATGCTATATCTATACTCAACTTGCTGTTTCTTAATGAACACAAGAATAGGCCTATTACCCCAACAAACCACTAAAAATTGTACATTTTCACTCTGAGTACTTTGTCTTGTGCATGCATGCGACTTTTTGGATCCAGTCCAGGGGGTGGGGATTTGGTCAATCCTATTCAAGGGATCCATTTTCAAATTTACATTCCTCTTATCTCCAAAGCAGTTGTAAACCTCGAGCTTTACATATACATACAAAATGCATCCAATATTTACTGCTGTAACCTAGGGAAAATGTGGAATTACATTAATTTGCATTGGGGGCCCGAAGAAGAGTAACGACTCAACGTTAACTGTTAAAACATATATTCATTTTACTGTGATTTTAGCCTAGCCTAATCGTTATCTACTCTCTTGAACATGTTGAATCCTAATTCGCTTGGAAGTTCTACTAAAGATAATGCTATCACGTCATCCCGTATCATTCGCCATCTGATTCTGGAGCCACTGTCTGCACAAAACTTTCAAGCCAAAAATGCTATCATTTATGTCCGCTTTCCATCATGATTGCAACAATCACCAAAACTGGACCGCTGTGTAAAGCTTATGTAGTGACCAGGAAAAACCGCTGCACTACGAGACGACGCTGACGTGACAGCTGCATTGACGCATTCTTCTTTATGAACTTTTAAATACTTCATTCCCTGTCAATAGAGGGCGCCAAACATAAAAACCACTCAAGCATTTTCATGTGGTGAATTAAGTAGCTGCGTGGTCGCCATGGGGCATGCCGATTCTCCGCACCTTTAGAGCCCACAGGATCAAGCTAAGATCACAACAAAGGCTCTTTTTAGAGAGCCCATGGGATCGAAAGAAGGTCGTAATATTGCAGAATTACAAGGTTTAAAAGAAATGTACAGTTGGGTGCTCGCCACAAGCATAACAATGAGTGTTAGAAGATGCCGTAGTCTACTATGTCAAACCAGTTTGAGATGAGTATATACTGAAAAAGCAGCGGTCCTAGACATGATCCTTGTGGAACTCGCAATTGACAACAAACTTATCAGAGAGAGCCCTTCTTTATTAAAAAAAAAACACGTTGATTCTACCGGATAAATAAGAACTAAACCACCAATTTAAAGCTTACACCAGAAATAATAATCTTTAGACTTTAATCGATCCAGTAAAAATTGTATGTCTCCACAGCATCAAAAGCAGCACTTAGGTCTAACAATACAAGTAAAGTGACATGTTGAGAATTATTTTTAGTAAAAATATCATTTTTACTTTGAGAAGCGCAGTCTTCAGTGCTGTGATTCTTTCGCAGCTGACTGCGGTAGCAATGGATACGAATGAGTTATCAGTCATGTGTTTATGAACCTGTTCACACTGCCTTTTTCAGTTAACTTAGACTTTGAGAGCTGCCAAATCCCTCTCCGGATTCTGCGGAAGACTTCTTGTATTTTGATGGTACCTAATTTACTACTTAAAATATATACTTAAAATATATGCAAGGAGGCCTCCAAAAGGAACGTCGCTATGAATGCTATGGCTGCCATGTCAGTCAGTTATCTCCTGTGGTAACTTTTCTGACACCTCTTGCTCAAAACCCCTCAAGGTCAAAAGGATCATAGGCCACGCTACACGGTCTGAAATTCATACTGGAAAATCAAAATCAAACGAGCTGCCTTTTACCACGCTGAAAGTTTCCTGGCCCTCGCTGAGCTCGCCTTAGGGACACCTGGGCAAGTACTACATTTGACAGATGCACCGCCTCCTCAGTCAAACTTCTCCCCGCCTGACGCTGTCGCTCGGGCGGGTCGCTACTCGACTCTCCTCGCCGTCATGAGAGCGTAAGCTGGGCGCTTAGCGCCAGAAGACTGATTCAAGGCCCGCCTCTGCCCACCTCACCGAATAAGTAAGAAAGAACGACGAGAGTAATCCATCATTAACACGGAAGTCTTCCCGCGGAGAACTGAAGATATGAGTTGGCAGCTCTGCTTAGATATGTACTGGAGATTAATAATCACTGGGTTTAAAATTCTGTAAGTTTGTACTGAACCTAAATTTTCTTTCTTAATTAATGGAAGAATAAGGGCTTCTTTTCCAGTCAACAATTGCAAAACGTCACTTTCTAAAGACAAATTGATTATCCTTGTGAGAATAGGCCGTCGAGAACTATCCAGGCAACTAAGAACAAGCTGTGTTGGCATTGGGTCAAGGGAACAAGATTTCTTTGAACCTTTTCAATAAGAGCTTTTACATCTTGCACAGTGAGAAGTGAAAATTGCTCAAGTGGATGGTATGCATGTGAGTCTTTTACCTTTTGCACAGACTGTATGTCATCAGAACTTAGCTTTTGAGAGAATGCTCAGTAATTCCTTTTGAATAAAAAATCGACACTCCATTTATTTAGCCTATAGATCACGAGGGTTACTAGAATCAGAAATACAATGTTTGTTTGTGGTTTCAAAAGCCGACATTAACAGCAATAAAAAGATTCATAGAGTTACAACCATTCACCCTTAACATAGTAGCAGAATTCACTTAAGTGCTAGGTTCATTAAACACATACATTTTATGGTTCTTTTTTCGCTCTTATATAAATTGATAAATCCAAATTGTCACCAGTAATGTCTCCATTTCCTTTCGCCTGTCGGCATAACTTGTAGCAACTTTAATTTCATTACTTAAATCCTATGGGCACAAGAGGTCTATTCTGTAATTGTTTTCACTTGTAAAGGCGCATGGACAATCAAACACACTTGTAAGAGTTCGGGTTGTACAACAGTGAATAACAAGTCCCTAGTTTTATTAAAACACAAATCTGATTTGGCAAGATTAAGGTATTATTAATGTCAATATCAATAGATTTAGTTTTCCTAATGTTGTTATTTGTTTAACTGGTAAAGCAAGTTTAATAATTTTAGATTGCAATAGTACAGAGAAAATGATCTGAAACAGATAGTCCGAGATTGAAACACCTATCTATAACATCATCACACCCCGGGTGATGACCAAGTCCAAAAGTGTGCCCCTTTTCATCAGTTGATTGTGTGACGTGGTTGCTGCAGTCCCATTGTCTCAAGCTGGGATTTCTGACAGATGCACAAATCAGTGTTGTTAAATTCGGCATTCCATGTGAATGTGTAAAAATCTCCTGTAATGAGAAGTGGTTCGATGACAAGACAATCATTCCCAAGTAAGAACCCAAATTCGTGAAGAATACACAGGTAGTAGTCGTCGGTGATTAGTAGAATACGTGTAGTCTGTGTAGATCATGACAAGCCTCAGTGAGTAATTTCACACTTAATAATCCATTCTCGAATATTCAAAAGATCTAAAGCTCTAATTCAGTGCAATTTCAGAACGCATGTTGTTTTCCCCTAAACACAAACTTGCTGTAAATTCTCCAGCTCTACCGGTGCGCGGATGATCTTTCAGTTTAAAACCGTGGGAAGTGATTTTCTATTTTATGAGTTGTATCCCCGATTGGTAAACAAGCTCAGTCAGTCAGTGCAGCAGATATATACAGCTTTACTTAGTTGAAACATAGTCCACAAAATCAGCATGATTTACTTTTTACCGACCCTTGTATTGTAAGCAGCACAGCTCAGAGGTGGCAGCAGGCCGAGAACCACCGATGATGGGATGTGCATGAATGGCACTGGAGATAAGATTTCGCTCCTTCTTGATACAGCTTCATGGTCGCGACAATCCATCGCTATAATCTTCTGATAACGGTGGAAATGGTTGAGGATGGAATTTCCCATGTACCACTGCACGCTTTCCTCTAAATCTTAAGAGACCACTACATCTTCAGGAGAAGTAAGGGTGTGTGAGTTAAGAGTAACATGGCAGGTATGCCGCAAAACTAAGAAGCTAAAGCAGAGAGTATCTGATTTAGCCTGACTGCATATATGGCGGTCCAAATAACTTAGTTCTCACTGGTTGATGTTGTCCATCGTGACAGCTGGACCCGGTTTTGGGAGACATCATTAAACAGGTCAGATCAATTGGAGGATCATGATTCAGGTTACAGCTAAGCAAGTGTAACCACAAGTTTAATTCCCAACTGGGCCGCCATAGCGTTGAATCCAGTGGGGAATCAGACTTGAACGTACTGCCTCGATCAATAGACATGCGTGAAGACGATTGAAGAATCACACTAATTTCGTGATCCAAAGCTATACCTACCAATTTTGTAGAGTCCTACTTGATGAGTTTCTACAAACGACATTTCCTGTAGCCAAGCAGCCTCGCTAGATTATTTTTACCGCACCAATAGCAGCCTCTAGTGTCCCTTCCCATCATGCCCTCTCGCGCCATGCGTGTCGTCGTCGCCTCTTTTTTCTTAGCTAGCTGCCACGCTTGGAGAAAGACGAGAAGCTTTTCATGTGAGCTCCGCTCGGCATAACCGATTTTTTGTCACCTTCGACTTGACCCTTAGTATTTTGGCTGTCATCCCTAGCTAACAGTGACCATGGGTAAAGTCCTTGTTTTTATTCCTTCTTTCTGTTTTTACACTACATGAATTATGGAATTAGCCCCGATTTTTCTTCGCTTTCTCCGGTATGGGCCTTTTCGTCGGCATCAGGCTGAAACTCCGCGCGCTTCTGTAGACCCGATGAATTATGTTCTCCGCTTGCCAGAACGCGTAATCGCTTGAAGCCTTGCACAGTCTGGCCGAGGTTGGATGATAATGGAGTGGGAGGCAGGGTGGCCTGGTTCCTGCTCCGCGCCTCCGGTGTGATTTTCTTCTCACCAGCCCTCGGGCCGCTCGACCCATTCCGGGTCCCAACGATGTGACTATCAGAACCCACCAGTGTGCGCATACCTTCGGGTCCCCTGTCTGCCGGTAGGGCCTCTACCGTGCAGATTTTTTGGCTTCTTTCCTGAGGACATACCTTCGCGGCCCCTGTGTCCTCTGGAAAAGCCACCGCGATGACCCTTCCACCTGGGACCCCTGAACTTGGTGGTCCCTGTCCTCCAAAAAAAAAAAAGGTGTCACCACTGAACCAAAGGAAAGTTTGAGGCATACTGCGCTGGTCCCTGCCCTCCAAAAACAAGTCTCACTACCATGATCCAAAAGAAAGACTCAGGAGCCATTTTACCTTCCGGGGTCACCTGGCCCCGGGTCTACAGTAGCGCAAGGCAAAGGGGCTTAGTTCACCGCGAGACACCACCGCGGGTCCCCGTCATCTGGAACAGCCACCGCCGGGCCCCAGAAGCTACGGAGACGACCTTTACGGTCACCGGCCTCCGTAAAGCGGGTGGCCCATATCGATCCGGGCCTTACCGGCACCAGCCCTCATGGTAGCTTCATTACAGCCGGCAGACTCTGGTGGAGAAAGGGAACGATTGGCCATCGTGAAGAGGCGGTTACACCGCTTACACAGCTCTGCAGTGCGCCTTCCTCGGCAGCGTTCCCCTTTAGTACCGGGCGGCTTTGCCGCCGGAACACCGGACGGTCCACAGCGCTACTCCTACAGGATTTAGAGATCTGACAGCTACTGTGGCGCTCTGGTCCGAAAACCTACAGGGGCCATTCCCACGCCTCTGCTCCTTGCAGAACTCGACTCAACTACGGTCAAGTCCCGAGGCTGGAGATGCAATATCTCGTAATTGCCTCTGATGTTTTTCCGACACTGACGCAGGGTACCTGACGTTGATTCGCCTCAGATGTACTCATCTTCTGCACGCGCCAAAGTTCATCCGCTGGCCATGCTCTGCGGATGCGTTCTTTCAGCCCATGGGTCCCCAGGGTTTTCCCGCTGATTCCTGGATATGCCCCAACGTGCCTGGCGGCGACATGTTACATTTCCCGTCAAGGACTCTGATACTAGGTAGTACCCACTCAGCGCTTTCTCCTTTACTTTACTTATTAATCTTCGCCAGGCGGACTACCCAGTGCAAGATTTTGGGTAGTCCGCCAGATTTTTAAACGCTTGCCATATGTTTAACACTAATTTTTCAATCAATTGTAAAATACAGTCAGTCGCTTTTATACCGCTTTCCACAAAACAATAAGGGACCCAGTGTCTCGACTGCTTGGTCACAGATAAAAATGCGTGATTACGCGTAAACTTATTAAGTTTTTTCACTTATTTTTGTACATTTACATTCAACGGCATCAAAACCTTAGACGGCTTTTAATAGTTGGGATTGTGATTCGCCGCGCGTGACTCATACACACTGGTTGGGAGCTTTAGTGATCGCCCCGGGGTTCTCATACATATGTAAACGCTGAATGGCCGTCAGAAGAAGCGTGATTGGGGTGCGACGGTCGCGACGGGTTACATATGCATACACAGGGTTGGCTGCTGGCTGGCGCTGCCGTGAAGCGTGGTGATTGTCGCCCGTATCGCATACATACATATGTAACCGCCACATGCCGAAGCGTTGGTTGGCCAGAAGCGTGATTCTCATACATATGTATACACCGTTGGCTTGTCGCCAGAGAGCCTGCCGCTGCACAGCGTGCAGCCGCTGTGATCATTGGATCAGGGCTCTTCAAATGAATATGCATTGCCCCCACCCACAACATAACATGTGGTTCATGGGCCGCGGTTGGTATTGCTGCTTTATACAGATAATTTGTCTCCTTCACACACAAGTTGCTCGCTTTCAGTGATATTGCTGTCCTCCCGGCATGTCTTGCAGAACATATCAACCCTTTCTTTCCTCGTCAGAAGCGAAGCTTAAGCCATTTATACTGCAATTCTATTCTTTTCTGTACGATTCCTCCGCTTTTTATTTTATCGCACCCTGGTCTCGATCTCGCTTTGTTGGTCGATTTAGTCGATGTCTTATTAGCTGCCGGGTTCAAACATTGGGAGAAATCGCCACATTTTCTCCTCCGAATTCACTTACGCCTTTTCTCGGGTCAAAACAACTTGAAACAACTACGAATGTTAAGCCTTATAGTACAACAACAAATTATTACACACAACAAATTAATCACAACTGCTTAACTGTTTAACTGTTCACATGAGACAAGATCAGATAATGCCACTGGGCGCCAAGGTTTGGCAACCACCAAACTTATGCGTCAGGGACAATTTGTTTGATTTATCACCTACCAAGCCAAGTTATGTCAAGAGGCTTCAAAGACGGGTTAAAAAACAAAAAAACTCTCCGACGGCAAGAATATAACATCAATTGTCAGTTAGCGAAAACAATGCAATGCGCACTATTAGGAACGTATATTTTAACTTAACTACAGTTTATGTCGTCAAACAAAATTTTTGCCTCGCCGGCCTACCGACTACATCTAGGGAAGTTTTGGGGTCGCTCAACATGACATGTTTTGGCCTCGCATTTGGCGCACACCGCTAAGGTCGAGCTCTGCCACTTATTTTCAGATCACCTGCTTCGCCTGCTATGTTAAGAAGAGCGATGGTCCGGTGCTACACATTCCATCCTCAGACGAATCCTATTGCAACCGCACGGAACCCGCTAATCCTTTAAGCGGCGATTGCCCGCTGGCGCATAGAGAGGGAAAACTTTCCGGCTCTTCCGATTGATCGCGCTTTGTGGACCGCATCACGACTCTTTTTCAAAAGTGAGACGGATATCACAGTAGCCTCTCGCCAGGATCTACGCCGTCCCTTTAGAGAGTCCCTCAGGCGGACTATGATCATCATTTTGGACAGCCCATCATCTCTACTACTACTGCCTCCAGGGATAAGATTGCATGGCCCCATACAGGTGTTCTCGCAATTCAGTAAAGGCTCCCTCTTCCCAGTCGGGAGAAATGGCTCCAGAGGATACTCTGATATACAGGTAGACACGCCTCACTCGAAATGGGCCTTCGGGCTTCTGTTTCTGTCTTCAACTGCTATCGGAAATATCTAGTTTGCTCATGTGGAGATAGACTTCACCGCTTCAGCATTTCAACTGAGATGGCCGCTGTTGGATGATTGCCTCCTTGGATGATTGCCTCCAGTATCTGCATGGACCAGTTCACAAGAGTCTCCATGTTGGCCACGGCCGCCGGAGATCCAACGTGACCGAGTCAATCTGACTTGGAAGGCATTCCACATCTCGGCCTGATTTATTCGAGGGACAGTTCCAGGATATCATGGAAAGGGAGGCAAACAGATCAAGGCCACGGACAAAATCAACCTCCGTAAATCATCTACCCAGAGCTCCCCCATCCTACCAGGGGCAATTCCCAACTGGGAAGAGCCAGCACTTTCCAAGAAGCCTTAAACCCTTCCACCCGGTCAGCGCCACATCCCAAGGGTACCCTGGATCCACTTCTCTGTCCGTGAAACTCCCACAGTCACGCCCTGGGAGTGGCTGCAGGGCCGGAGATCCAGACCAGGGTTTACCTCGCCCTAAGACCACCCGTGGTGGCTTCGGGCGCCAGTGACGCTACTCCCCTACCTAGGGGCTCTGGTGTCGCTCTTCCACCTCGCAAAGACTTGGACCCTTTTTGTGACGACGCAGGGTTCTCGAAACCAGAATCAAGAAGATCTCTTCCGCCTGTGCTTCAACATCATCAATGAGGAGAAATCAAGACTGACCCCTCCATGACACCCACTTTTCTCTGTGCCGAGCTGGATCTTCAAAGAGGACCTTGTCTCACCCACTCGAGAAAGGGTCGACAATCTCATAGAATGTGTGGCCATCCTCTTGTCCGCCCACCTGCTCCCGCAGCGGCTTGGCTACGACTACTGGGTCTGATAGCAAGCATGGTGGACCTAATACCGCGGGTGCAGGATGAGGCCCGTCCATTACAGCTGCACCTACTTGCCTTGTACCGGCCCTACCGGGACCCTATCACCCTTCCAGTTCCGGTACTTCCCCACATATGACCGCACCTCTGAGAGGTCCTCACCAAGGGAAAAATCTTCCCATGCCCCCAACCCACCTTGACGCTGACAACAGATGCTTCCAACCTGGGCTTGGGGTGCTCATTTAGGGACAGACTCATGCGCAGGGACTTGGTCCCAAGAGGAGAAACCTTTACACATAAACATCCTCGAGCTCCTGGCTGTTCAGAAGGCTCTGAAATACTGGACTGACCGCGGTCCGCCAACACACCCGAAAGTTAGAACCGACAACACAACGTTGTGGCCTCACATCAATCAGCAGGGGCACTCGGTCTCCACGCTTATGCATGTACCTTTGGAACCTACTCTGCTGGTGCATAGTGAACAAGACAACCCTATCAGCAGTTCACCTACCCGGGAGGCTGAATACGGTGGCAGATGCTCTCTCCAGAAACAGAGCCCTGCCGACGGAATGGGCGTTGCACCCTTCCGTGGTTCGAGCCATCTTTCATCGGTTCGATCGCCCCCACATAGATCTCTTTGTCTCAGCCCGGAACAACCAGTTACCTATATACTGCTCTCGGGCAGGGATCTCAGGCATGGGCATGGACGCCCATCGACCGATTGGTCAAACATGTACGCTTATGCTTACCCACTGATCTCCTCCTCCCGAGGGTCTTGGCGAAGATCGAGATCACTCCTTGCAGAGTGCTTCTGATAGCTCCTTTTAGCCCCTGGTCAGCCATGGTTTCAGAAACTAATCCGCCTTTCTGGTGAGTCCTCCTGTGCTGCTTCCCCACAGGGAGGATCTTCTCAGCCAACCTCAGTCACAAGACGCATTTACCATCCCCAACCGAGACTCTACACTTAACGTGTTGGATGCTGTCAAATCCATCCTGTTGCTCAGCGTGGCCTTCAGAGAACGCTGCAGCCTTGGCGCCCGGAGCCGACGCCCATCTACAAGGAGGACCTACAACAGCCGCCTCACGATATTATCACTGTAAATGGTGCGCGACAACTCTGTTGATCCCTGCTCAGCATATATACAACAAATAGGGAGATTTTTACAGTGGCCACGATACGAGGATATCGCCGCCCTCGGTGCGGTTCATACCGGGTTTTCCAGATTAACTCTACCGTATCATCCAACGGGCCTTGACCGACCCTCAGGGGCATGTTTTTCAACGCCTCCACGGAAGGAGTTACTGCCTTCATGGGACCTGGGGCAGGTGCTTCAGTCTCTTAAGATAGCTCCCTTCGAACCACTAGCTCAGGCATCACTTATTGACCTCTCTGTCAAAACGGTCTTCTTGGTAGCCATCGCCACGGCAAGACGCCGTAGTGAACTTCATGCCCTAACCATTGACCATGGACATATCAGGTGGGAACCTGGCATGGTTCGCCTCATCCCCCATCATTCTTTCCTGCGAAAAATCAGTCCACTTCATATCTTCCCCCAGACATTTTTATCAAGTCGGCCTCATCCATACATGCGGACTTAAATGGTATCTGGCTCGTACTAAGCCGCTTCGGGGCTGTGTCTCCCAACTATTCATCTCATCCACGAAGCCGCATGGGGCGGCCTCCCTGGATACTATCTCCCGTTGGATAGTGCGGGCCATACACTCATCACAATCGCAATGGCCCACCTCCACTGGGAAGACTGCCCATGCTCACGAGACACGGGCTATGTCAACTTCATAGGCCTACATGAAAGGTGTCCCACTTCAGGACATCCTCCAAGCAGCAGCCTGGAAGACGCCTTCAACATTCACATCTTGTTACCTGCGGGATGTACTACAGACGGAGGGACAGGTTGGCTGTGCCACTCTCAGGACGGCTCGATCCTCCGATCCGCCTCCACATTAATGACTAGATGTCGGCCCCCCCCTGCTGGTGCCTTCTGGATCTTTAATTTACGGGTGTGTAACCTTTTCTGTTTTAATTGGGAGAACGTGAAGGGACCAAATCGATTGGTTTTTCCTTGACGGATTCTTTCTATGCCTCGCCCTCGCTCTCCTCCTTTTTCCCTGTGCTAATCTGTGCATTTGTAGGTTTAACAGGTAATGCGGCGCTCACACAGTGCCGATTATGGCCCCGCTTGAGATCAGACAGCGCTACGACACGAAAAGTGAAAAAGTCGGATTACTATCCTCAATGATCTGGAATGTCCTATCATTGACTGAACGCAGTCGATACGTCGTAACAGAGTCCTACGGATCGGGAAAGGTCCAGAGAGGTCGCCAAGCACTCCGACAGTAGGTGCGCCCCCGTAATATTCGGGAAACTCAGCGATTTTGTCTAGTCGGATTACAATCGTGACTCATGTCGTGGCAGATTCTGCTGTATCGGATCAAAATCGTAACAATGTCCTGTGTTGTCTGACGGTGTCTGGACGGTGTCCTGTGGATCGGGACGCTGTCGTGATGAACGGGCATGATTTGGAGTGAGAACCGCCGCTTTCACACGATTCCTTTAGGACCGACTATCACGGACTAACGGTTTTCTAACGGATGTCTTCCGTCAGCCGCCGGTTCACTGTCCGTCACCGTCTGATCTCTGTCGGATCGCATTCAGGAGAATCGGACGCTGTCGGGACAGATTCGGTCGCTTTTATGCTGAAGATACAAATCGGATCAGATTCGATTGAGAACGGGAGAATCGGGACTAATTCGCTGGAAACGGCTGAATCGACGCTTCCTGAACAATATCTGATTGTTGTCGTGATTAAATAAATGTTTTTACAAATTTGTGAATTTCCCGCCACGAATCACAGGATCTTGATCAGACTTTTGACAAATTTTAATCGGGAATGGTCCTATCAAGGACGGCAGTAAAAATCCTGAATGTGTGACTGAGGCTTAAGGGAGTCCCCTGAAGTGGACTCCCCCAAATCAAGGGTGATTTGGGAGTCCGCGAAGGGACGATACTTACCTGTTAAACCTCCCACCCTCCTGCCCCACTTGGGCTCAGCCTATACTCTTCTTTTTTACTCACACCGAGAAAAAGAGGACGATTTACACGCATGGCGCAGAGGCATGATGGGAAGGACACTAGAGGCGCTTATTAGGGTGCGGTAAAAAGAATGTGCTTGTAGGTTTAACAGGTAAGTATCATCCCTTCGCGGAGACGCAAATCACCCTTGATTTGGGGGAATTAATTAGTTGTAATGTCCTGGAATTAACTCTTACCAAAAGCTCATGCGTTTTAATGATGATTTATGTAAACTATGACACGATATTGAGATTATGACAAAAAAGTGTGTTTGGCTACCTATGAAAAATTTCCACTTTTTCAGTGCATGTGTTTTGTACACAGATACAAAACGCGATATAAATGATGACGTTAAACAAAACGTTTTAGGCCAAAAGGCACATCTACAGTACCCCACAAATGTATAACTGAAAAAAGTTTGATGATCGGGTGTATACTTCTTGAGCTATGGTTATTACAAGATTGCCTAATTAATTATTCATGTGACTATAACTAAGCTAATTAATTTAGAATTTTAGTGTAATGACATAAGCTTCCATATTTCTGATATTCCTAAGAAGGACTTTTGCCACCAAGACTTCTCACATGTTAAGGCAATAGGGTTTTGGCGGAAAGGAAGAATAAATAATAATAATAAAAAATAATAAAAATCTTGACAGAAACAATAGCTGTTCCGACCACCAGGTCGTAACAGCTAATTATACTAAACCTTAATTTTTTTTGTAATAAACAACCATTAAAACTAAATGAAATGTTCATCATTGGTAGTTGATAATGAACATTAACTTCAACCCTGTAACACGTTAGATCTCACGAAAAATAGCATAAAAACTAACCTGTGAAAATTTATTAAAAATAGGTGCCCCCCTCAAGTTTCACAAAGTTATATCTGGTAACGTCTTGTATTTTTACATAATTATTTTTTTCTCTCGCTCTAAGATAAAAGCACTTCGGACAAATTAATTTGGTCACATTTTTTCCTGTCAAATGTGTAGAGTATGTAATCAGGGGTTTAGGGCAATTTCACATAATTGCCAGGAGACATTGTCATGATTGTGTTCATCATGTACAGTGACAGTCCTGTACATCATGTACTGTTTACCAATGGCAATGCAAAGTAATATTGATCATGATTGAGATGCTCACCCAGAATCCAGCATGTCCAGATAGATGCTGCTGAGCACCGGTTTGTTCAGTCTATGCCTTTCTCCATGGTTGATCCAAGGTCTATCAAGCCTACTAGCTATAGGCATTTTCCTCACTTTTTGGATGATCTTGGACGTCAACGTGTAGGCCTACCTAGCTGGTTGCAATCGAATCCAGGAATTCTGTAATCGTTCATGTGTTTACAACGGATACAAAATGTACAGACTGGAACCTTGTTCCTCTTGTTACAATCACAACTGTGTGCAATGCAGAGGTACCAGTCTAAATACAATCTGCAATTGCCGTACAGGTTTCATGGTCGTGTAGACTACTGGAAATGCGTATACGTGACCTTTGACCTTATTGTTGTTTTTTGGACATTTCTCGGTAATTACACGATACCCGGATTTTGTTTTTTGAAGAAAACCTCCAAAAATGATTATCTATCATTCTATCAATCCCATTTTTTGCACTTTTAGGGCAGTGTGTACCTTTAAAACTTAACACATAGTTAGACCTTAACATGTAGTTTCAGGTAAAGTTGTGACGTCATGGTGAGGTCATTAGATATTGAATTACACTAAATCAAAGTTTAATATTTCAAAAAATCATATCTCATGAACCCCTGATATGGACGATTTTTTAACCACCGTACACGTTGTATAGCACGATATTACCCATATCGCGGGTTCACCCCGCACTATACAACGTGTACAAATGGGGCGGTTAAAAAATCGTCCATATAGCGGGTTCACCCTGCGTCATACAACGTGTACATATAGGGTGGTTAAAAAATCCTTAATATCGCGGATTCACCCTACGCCATACAACGTGTACATATGGGGCGGTTAAAAAATAGTCCATATCGCAGGTTTCAACTCAGGCTATACAACGTGTACAAATGGGGCGGACATGATGACCCCAATCTGAAGTTTAATATTTCTAAAAAATCATATCTCATGAACTACAGAAGATATTTTCACAATCTGAAAGATCTTGAACTGTGTCACATTTTGTTCACAGACATGACCCTAATTTGACCTCTCCTTCCGGTCGAAACCGGAGTTTAAGTGAAAACATATTCTGAAGCACTATTCACATGCACACTTACACAGCCTTTTCCACACATCATTCATGCACATAGAGCACGAGGCAGTAGTCTTAAGTCGAGTCACACGCCGAACTGAACTCCATAGCCGTATAATATATTATAGTCTCTTGTCAAGTCGCACATGGCACCACGGATGTGAGTTTTGTTGTGAAACTTTTCTGAAGAGAAAACCGTATTTGCAAAGTTCAGACTAACTTGTAACTTAATGTCATAATGAAGTTGTGATGTCATGATGACATCATCAGATATCGAATTACATCAAATACAGGTTTAATATTTTTTTAAATCATATCTCATGAACTACACCAGATAAATTAACAATCTTTGCATCATCTTACAGACGTTGAATTACCGTAATTTCCTGCGTATAAGACGCTCGGTGTATAAGGCGCATTACCCCAGAATCGGGGGAATGTGATTAAAGTGTCAACGTACAAGGCGCACCGCCGTATAAGGCGCACCATGACCGCTCAGTAGTGCAGTGCATGCCAGAAGCGCTATAGCACGACCATGCCGCCGCCGCCACCACCACGCTGGCCGTACTAGGAAAGTAGTCTGGTTGCGGCCCAAGTGATCCCGCGGTGTTGTGCGTAATACACTGATTAATAATCGAGGTGAAAAACAGACACGGCCAAAGTTGACAACCTTGCACACATCGCATAGAGACTTAGTCATTAGAAAGATTTGTAGATAAAAATGCGCGATCGTGTACGATGTTGGGCATGCTATTTTTAGAAACAGGGGAATTCTGCTTTTGGTACGTCACACACGAGTACTGAGTGAGGTCTTTCGTGAGTATTATTTACGGTGAATGAATGCATGAAAATCTTGCGCTAACGACCTTCATTGGAAAACACGGCCGCTTTGTTAGGTTGAGGTCCACCGAAAGTTACACAAGCGGTAATCATCACTTTGATCTCAAGCGACACCAGATAAGGCGCACCGTTAGATAAGACGCAGTGACGTTTTCGTACCTTTGAAAGTCAGATAAGCCGCGTCTTATACGCAGGAAATTACGGTATGTGACATTTCACAACTTTAGGTGATGACGTCATGACATACATGTACATACACCTGTATGATGCACAGCCAAACACCTTGAGTTTGTTTTCTACAAACTCAATACCTCTAGTTTTTACTTTTTCTTCTTGATAACTCTTCTCCACAAACAAAAACTTGCAAAGTTTACAGAACCTTAACCCTAGCAGTGCCCCATATTAACATGTGAAATGCCATGGATTTTAAGGTGTAAATTACTAATTTTTTTATAAACTGCATATAACAAATCTAGGAACAATGACTGCACAGTAAAGACATATACTAGTTCAAAGCTGACTTCTCAAACTTTATTTTGAACACAACTTGAACTCTTGCAAAGGTCATTTGAGGTCACATGACCTTATTTGAACACAGCCAACAGAGGGCGCTTTCGGAAATATTTGTTGTAACCATCCCTCCAGAATAAACCTTGAAGTAACAGTAAACAAAATTGGATTAAAATCCCAAAGTACAACTTATTAAGTCTAAAATAAAACAAAAATCATGCTTATACCATGTTTTTTGGTGAAGTTACAGCCAAAACAAATAGCCAAAACAAATTTCTCTCCATGCACGTTCATTACATGTATAAGTGAATATACATGTACATGTATATGCACAACATGCAATCAGTGCCTGTATAGAGATGACATGAGTAGTATAGATGTTTGCAAAAGGTTCAAACTAGTATTCAAAGATTTTTGTTTTGGTTTACAATAAAGTGCAAGATTAGTCCTAATAAAGTCACATGACCTTACATGAATATGGCCAATAGAGGGCGCTTTGTAGAGTGTACATAGGGTTACATAATAAGAACTACATGTAGAGGGCGTATTTGCTATGTCGTGCACAGTACGGATCCGTGCCACCATTGAGATCGTGCATTGAATACAATTTTTGGTTTTAGAAAATGGCACCGGTTATGCTGGGCAAACGGCAATATGTGACAGCCATTTTCTAAGTTGGTGAATTGTATGCCCTCAGTGTGAGGTCTCGTGAGGTGTGCGCCCTCAGTTCTTATATGTAACTGTGTGAGTCTGTACATGTACTATAGAAATAGAACCCAAAGAATGCTAAGATGGACCACAATCTGTGTCCTCCATTGACGCAGCGTATTGATACCTCGTGAAACATGTATGGTAAATGCCATGGTCGAGCGGTTTAGTGCATCGGATTTGTGTTCTGATGGCTGAGTCGTCAGAATGTGGGTTCAAATCCCAATTGCGACCATGGTGCTTGTGTCCTTGAGCAAGACACTTTACCATAATTATTTGCTTCTCTCCACCCAGGGATAAATGGGTACCTGTGAGGGCAGAGTTGGTTGTTGTGTTTGATTAGCCCTATATGCGCTATAATGGCAGTAATTGAGCTGTATACTCCCCAGGGAGCTGAGATGGTTTCAGGAATGATTTATGAGCCTGATGAGCAGGGGTACTAATATAATGCGCCTTGAGCACCAGTTTGGTGGATACGTGCGTTATATAAGTCCACATTATTATTATTAGGTGTTCGGGTATGTGCCCGAAACACCTATTGTTTTTGTACATTTTTTTTTTTACTTCTTCTTCTTCTCCCCAATCTTGTCCGCTAACAAAAACATACTTGCCAAGTTTAAAAAACCTTAAAACTTCACACATAGCTAGACGTTAACTTGTAGATGAAACCTAGTGACGTCATGATAATCAGGAAACCGCAACAGTGACGTCATGATGACGTCAAGCCCACATACGTATTGACCCACATTCAGTGTGTTATTGTGCGTTAGAAATTCTAACTATAGAGGGCGCTATACAACTTTAGTGGTCTTTACACAATCGGTGGAAAAGAAATTAATTCGTCTTATCCTATCAATGCCAAGTTTAGCGTGAAGTTTCCCGTTACGCTATTCGGATTGCTTAATAGTGGACATGGAATGGAAGAGGGGGTTTCACCAAGAGATGTCCACCTGGGCACCTGCTTTACTGATTTGTGTGCCTTTTAATAATTATTTTATTTGAGTTTGTTGAATTTCAAAACTTTTAGTGGTCACTTGGTGGCGCTGATCATCACATATATTTATAAACTTATAACGCGTTTGTGGAGCATATCACTGTAAAAGGTAACGAAAATTCATTCCACTTTTCTACTGATTCAAAGTTTTCACAAGCACATCGAAGTCATCTGCAGACACCTGATTGGTGCTTCTTACTATGGTGTAAGTAAAAAGGTGAAAACAGCGAGAAATTACTTTAAAAAATTGGTCAAAGTTGATGATTTTTGTAAACAAGCTTACGTACATGTGTACACGACGGTATACCCTTCCGATGGTACCCTTCACACTTACACTGTCAAATCGGCGTTTGTTGACAAAATGGCATGTTGATTTGGAGGCATTTGATATGGGGCTAGTTAGGTTTTGGTGAGTTTACTTCGTAGTTTGTACAAATGTAGGCTTACCAGTAGGCAGTACCACACATACACATAGTGAATGATGTACTTCAATATTATTATTAATAATTGAGGAAGGAAGTCAGATTCTTATGACTGTTAGTGACTGACCTTGTGTGTAGTAATATTAATTTAAAAAACAAATATTAATCTAATCCCTTGCAAAGACGCTCATGATGCTATTGGTATGCAACTTTCATCATTACATTAATTATTTGTGTAAATTTAAGAAACTAAAAATTATTGAAAATATTTTCCTCATTAACGTTAGTCGTTAGGCATGGTATGCATTATATTGGAAGGGTGTGTAGGGACCTACCAATACAATAAGACATACCTGATGGCTGCATTGCAGTTTACTTTATAGTGGCACTTAATTTTCTCACTAAAGTAGCCCAGAAACAAATGTCAGCACCTTTATTGAGATAATGAAACAGTCACATCATGGAGGAAGGATTTTGTCAAGAATAATTGTGTGCAATTTTGAAAACAACCAATGCCCTTTTCAATTTCAATGGTCTAGCTACTCCAAAATTATACACTTTTTTCCCCATTTTATTTACATAAATTAGAACTTCTCTATAATTTTCAAATACTTTATTCTTGGTCCATGTACTTATAAAACCTTCCTATTATTTTTACAGCATGTTCACTGTGACATTATTTTCCTCATTCACATGAATTAGAACTTCTCTGAAATTTCAAATACTTTATTTTTGGTCCATGTACTTATAAAACCTCTGAAATTTCAAATACTTTATTCTTGGTCCATGTACTTATAAAACTTTCCTATTATTTTTTACAGCATGTTCACTGTGACGTATTATCTTCCTCATTCACATAAATTAGAACTTCTCTGAAATTTCATATACTTTATTCTTGGTCCATGTACTTATAAATCTCCAACACTTTGAATTAATGACGTAACCATTTTAACTTCAACCGAACACCTTGTTTTTGTTGTGACAAAAACTTATATCTAGTTATTATTATTATTATTATTATTATTATTATTATTATTATTATTATTTCGCATTAGCACAACATGAAAAGAAAGATCTTGTTTTCCTTTCTGCCGAGTACACCTCGAGTCAAGCTACGTCCCGTAGCCTTAGATCTCGAGTGTCTTTCGCAGAATCCTTGCTGTCCCTAAGAGTGCCGCCTTCTGTTATATACTCTAACAGATGTTCCTACATTGTATCTCCTTGAGATGTTTCTTTAACGCCTTCGGGATTGTACCCAGTGCTCCTACTACCACAGGAATAGCCTTCACCTTGACTTGCCACAGCTTGCGGAGTTCTCACGCTAAGTCCTGATATTTCTGTACCTTCTCCTTCTTCGAAGCTACTCTACTATCACCCGGCACAGCTATATCGATAAGATGACACATCTTCTCATGCTTATCCAAGACAACAACATCCGGCCATCTATGTTCTATAACATGATCTGTCTGGATGTTGAAGTCCCAGAGAATCTTGACATGGTCCGTTTCTTCTACCTTTTCCGGCACATGGTCGTACCACTTCGATTGCACCTTGATACCGTACTTCTTACACAGATCCCAATGAATCACCTTGGCCAACTTGTCGTGTCTGCCTTTGTACTCTGTCTGAGCATGCACTCTGCATTCGCTGACAATGTGAAATACAGTCTCCTCTGCCGCATTGCACATTCTGCACATACAAGATACATCTGTCTTCTCGATCCTTGCCTTCATCACATTCGTCGGCAGAGACTGGTCTTGCGCTGCAGTAATCAGACCCTCAGTTTCTTTCTTTAGTTCTCCTCTCCTCAACCATTCCCAAGTCTTGCTACTTGCCACTTCTTCTGTACATCTCAGGAATCGGCCGTGAAGTGGTTTTTCCTGCCAATCTCGTGTTCTTTCTTCTCTTCTTTGATTTTTATACTCCTTTGGACCTAATTCGTCTGCCTTCATGTATTTCTGCGCAACCTTCAACAACTTTTCCTGAGTACTACTTACATGACACTGCAAGCTCCTTCTCTCGATGTTAACGCTGTCTACACTAAGTAATCCTCTTCCTCCCTCTGACCTCGGTAGATAGAGTCTGCTGACATTCGACCGTGGATGTAACATACCATACATTGTCATCACTTTCCTCGTTTTCCTGTCAGCAACATCTAGATCTGCCTTAGTCCACTTGACAATTCCTGCACTGTACCTCATCAGCGACACAGCCCAAGTGTTGATCGCCTTTATCATGTTCCCTCCATTCAGCTTGGACTTCAAACACTTCTTCACTCATCTTATATACTCTTTCTTAAGCCTCTCTTTTGATTCCTCGTGCAGTACGTGATCTGCTTCAAGCACTCCAAGATACTTATAACTTTCTTCTTCACCCAACGCCCTCAATTGTGTGCCATCTGGGAAAGTAATTCCATCCGAATGTACCCTTTTACCCCTCTTCATGGTCATCGCAGCACATTTCTCCAGACCAAACTTCATGCCAATGTCATCGCTGAAGATCCGTACAGTCTGCACCAAGGAATCAATCTCTTTCTCGTTCTTCGCAAACAACTTCAGGTCGTCCATGAAGAGCAGATGATTAATCCTGCATCCATCCTTCGTCATCTCGTATCCCGCACTAACCTTCCGCAAAATCGTCGTCAAAGGGAACAGCGCCAAAACAAACAACAGTGGAGACAGAGAATCGCCCTGGAAAATACCTCGTCTGATGTTTACCTTACCAAGACATTAATCACTGGCCATCAGATTTGTTCTCCATGTCTTCATGCTCTCACCCAGAAGACATTTCACCGCATCAGCTGCCCCTATCATATCCAAACATTCCATAATCCACGAGTGTGATACCATGTCGTATGCCTTCTTGTAATCTATCCATGCCATGGCCAGATTAGTTTTCCTGTTCCTACAGTCCTTTAGCACTGTCTTATCAATGATGAGTTGGTCTTTCGTTCCTCTTGACCGCTTCTTGCAACCTTTCTGCTCATCTGTAAATAACTGCTGATCTTCTATGTGGCTATTTAGATCTTCTGCAATGATACCAGTCAGAAGTTTATACATCATGGGTAGACATGTAATAGGTCGATAGTTATTATTATTATTATTATTATTATTATTATTATTATTATTAAATTACTGAAAGCTAGGTTAGGGTGACACTTTTTCGTATCATCATCATCATCATCATCATCATCAATCATCAATCATCAATCATCAATCATCAATCATCAATCATCAATCATCAATCATCAATCATCAATCATCAATCATCAATCATCAATCATCAATCATCAATCATCAATCATCAATCATCAATCATCAATCATCAATCATCAATCATCAATCATCAATCATCAATCATCAATCATCAAATATCAAATTTAGGTCAACTCTAACGAGCGTCATATCAATCGACCAATTAAAGTGCTAAGCAAGCGAGATTAAATGGCCGTGTGCGTATGGTCTCACAGGCGACATGAATAGTGAATAAAGCACTCAGTGTTCTCCGGGTTCTATTTCTATGGCTTGTAAAAATAGCTAGTTTGTTTATAAATCGTAAAATGTATTGATCATTTTGGATTTTTAATTTGATTTAATTAAACAGTTCAATTCAAAAAAATCCATTGCTTAAATCACTGGGATATATGCATTTTTTCCCAAAAGTAAGTAAACACCCAAAATGTGTTTTCATCAAAGAGCGACAAAATTGATATTACCTACCATTATGCCAGACATAACCCATTATCAAACAAAACAAAACAAATTTTGACATTCGGTCAGACACAATAAAAAACACATTGATCCAAATTGGCTGTTGGACATGGGTATTCTCGGACACATGGTGAGAAACAAATTCTGCATTTACATACTGTCATTTTCTGAATGGTTAGGTTACTATATACACATCACTGTGACTCGATTTTACCCAAGCGACACATTTAGTCCTCGGGTTGGAGCATTTTGTGTCATCGCTTTGGTATTTTGCGTTCATGTCTTAAGTTTATCCCAACAACGCTCATGAACACCAACATCACACCCAGGACACCAGTGCCAAGATCGTCAATGACGATTTTGTTTGCAATCACTACAAATGAAGCAGTCCCTTTCCTTTGCTCCTTGAAGTACATGTTGTAAGCATATCCTGTGCTCATGTCCAAGGTTATGAACTGGTTCGTCCATGTCTGGCTGTGGACATGCATCACATAGGCTCTCGATGATCTCAGCAACAAAGTGTTGACATGATAGCTCGTGATCAGTGTTTTGCATATACAACTCGTATGAATTACGCACAACAATGTCAACTCTAGGTTCCAGAAAATCTTAACCCAGTAATGCCGTGTAGGCCACTCTGCGGCTATTTGGTAGATTTTACGATCCATAAGATCAACACCATCCATACCAGCATCATATACACTGATGACTTCTGGTCGGATGTGATCATCTCCATTTCTATGCTGGATGTTATGATTTTGTGCGTGGCTGTACGTGGAAAGCATTAACACCAACTTTCGCTGCTTTTTTTTGTCACAAAACGCCATGGCAAGAAGTCATCCCTTCCGCTTATATTTTGTTTCACCGCACTTAAGTTTTGCATTTGTTAGTTGCTTTGGAAAGTTCTTCGAATTACCTTTCAGAGTACCAGTTAGAAGAGTTTTCCTTGCCAGTAGTTGTTCAGCTATAAGCTCACCTTAGTGTAGAAATTGTCGGTGATCAAATGGTAGCCTTTGTCCAGCAGACCAACAGAGCATAGTATTAAGTGCAATACGATTGCTGACCCTTGGCCATCTGCAGACTTTATCGTAAAATCTGATCCACTGTATAATTCGACATGCATTACATACCAGTAACTGCATCGCAAAGCTCAAACTTTTTTTATGCCAAAACGACAGTGTCTCTTGTTTGTTATGTACTGAATATAAACATGGCGATTTTTCATTCCAACAATGCTCTCATCTATACTAATCGTGCGTGGTGGTATGAAGAAATGCTTGAACTTTAGGTTGAAGTAGTCCAGTACCGGTCTGACTTTATGCCAAGGATCAAAGCCAGGGGTCCCACGTTCCTGTCTAGTAGCATTATTGTTTAGATGAAACATCCGACTGATCAACAAATATCTATTCAGGGACATACACTGTACATGTAACACTTCGAAATGGGATTTCCTGACAACGATATTTACACATCCAATAGCAGAGATGCCAACATTTACCATTTGGGCGTAATTTTTACGATTTATTGAGTCCAATTATGATTGTACGATCCTTGTATCAATTTTTGGCCAGCCGCGAAACCAAAGATGTAAAGAACCACATGTGTTTACGGCACGCGCACCGTAGTTCATCAGCCGTTTACATGACGAAAACCTTTCATTAGGCGAATTACTCTTTTTCAATTTGGAATGTTGGCATCTCTGCAATAGTCAACAAAAATTTTTTTTGCGGATGATACCCATGTTAAGACACAATCCAATGTATTTCTTTAATTCTTTTACTGTAATGTCGATCCATCTGTGAAGCCTTGAATGGGGATGACTCAGTATCCAGTCTATTCTACTCCGTGCATATCGGTTTGTTTCACGAACAATGCTGGTCATCAGATCAACAGTGAAAAACAACAAGAAATAAACAATCGGAACAGAATTTCTTGGAGGTAAATTTTTGGGGCCTGTATTTCTAACTGAGAAATCAGGAATCGTTACATCAGAAACTGTCTCATTAGCTTCAATGTCATACCAATCTTGGCTGTCATCCTCGCCAGAAGATTCACTATCAGAAGAGCTTTCGTTATGTACATTACGACTCACTGACAATGGATAATTATGGGCGCCGCCATCTTGATTTTGTTTCACGTTCCCCTCTTGATTTTTTGTTGAACTTAACAGTTTTGATATCGGATGATCATCTTCACTGTCAAAATCCTCAAACAGATTTTGATCTTCAAAGTCACTTACATCTGTTTCAGAATGCCATTCTTATCCCCACCAACTTGCAAAAGTTCACAACGGAACGTCATCATCACTGCTTTCCGACATCGTCGCAACACCCATTGCATAGTCAGCCATATGATTTATCGCTGGATGCATACAGCACTACAGTCATACTGTACATTGTTTGTGAAGCTTTTTAATGAAAAAAGGGTTCTCATTGGGTATTTTTTTTAGTCACATTAAACAAACAAAATAATCGACCAATCACAGCTTGCGTTATATACTGTTACATATATACACAAACCGCAAGTGTGAGATAATCCGTGCGTGACCGCGTGTTGACCTCAAAGTCGGCGGCATTATGTTTACGGGTTATGAATAGAACGTTCTGGAAGTTTATTTTTGGACAATGATGTAATTTAACAGAAATTTCTAGAAGTGAAGTGAAGAAGAAACCTTTAGTATTTTCTAGAAGGGATTAAAAACTATAAATACGGGCTGGTAGAGGATTTTAAACAGGACTTGAGCAGACCAAGACTTCGGTAAACAGGAGTTGATGAGACTACATGTATATCGATACTTCAGTGTACACCCACTAGCTATATAGGACCTGTGATGTCGCTTACGACTCGTCTGTGGAGTGTTTTGAGAAAGTTCGTATTGACCGAGTGAAGTGTCTGAGAGCTGAATTTAATTCCGGAAGAGACATTTTGTTAACTAAATCTACAGTTCAGTATTTTTGGGATTTCTTCTTTCCCATATTTTTGTCACGGTAGTCGACTTGTGTCCCCGTGGTTTCGTCTATTTCCGGCCGTTTGTTGGAGGTGAATTCGCCCCACGCCCAGCTCTGTTTACATTGTGTCAGAGAACTGTTTTTGGTGTCGTTTTCGCTGGAGCCTGCTCAGTCCTCGGCCCGTAAGATCTTCTTATTTAGTATAAGATCTTTTCTTAATGTACACTTGTTTACCCTAATCATTGTACGCTTGTTAAACCCCATCGATATTTGTAGCGGTTGATATTTTCATTATTAAATCACTTTGTTTCTGTGTTCTTTATATCAGTGTGACCTTGTTTGATTTCTTTGTTGCATCTGAGAAAATTCAGGCTTTTTGAGTAATTTTCATTCACCTATAGTTTGAAGATTTTCGGATCGTAACAAATTGGGGGCCTGTCCGGGAAATAGAAATAAAAATGAGCCATACTACTTTTATTGTACAACTGTCAAGCAAGGTTGCACGCTTTGTTATATTGTTGCTAGTTTGTAGTGTAGAATAATTATGGCTAGTAAGTTTGAGGTACAAGCTTTCGTGGAGGCTGAGGATTTGTCAGTCGATAAGTTGCAAATTTTTCGAAGTGTCAAGAAGGCAAAACTAGTAAACTGCTGATCGAGAAATTGAGCTTGCCAAAATTGAGCTGGAAAAAGAAAGGTTCAGGCTAGAGTTTGAAGAAAAAAAAAGAGAAAAAGAACAAGAAAGGCTCAGACTTGAGTTTGAAGAAAAACAAAGAGAAAAAGAACAAGAAAGGCTCAGACTTGAGTTTGAAAGAGAAGAAAGAGAATTTGAACTACGAAAGCTTGAACTCGAACATAAACTCAAAATTAAAGAAGTGGAATTAGGTGCAAAGAAAGACACAGGCAAAGAGAGAACTCCAATTGACTTTGATCTAGCGAAGAACGTGAGGTTGGTGCCAAAATTCAACGAACATGATGTTGAAACATATTTTCTATCTTTGAGAAAACTGCCAAAAGTCTTAGTTGGCCTGAGAAATATTGGCCTTTGCTCATGCAGAGCACGTTTGTGGGTAAGGCTCAAAAGGTCTATGCCAGACTCTCAGAGGAACAGTGTAGTGAATATGCTACCGTTAAAGCAACTATTTTAAATGCTTATGAATTGGTTCCTGAGGCATATAGGCATAAATTTCGAAAATTGACTAGATCAAATGGCCAGACCTTTGTCGAATTCGCTAGACAAAAAGAAATTGTTTTTGACCGATGGTATCGATCTCTCAAAATTGAGAAGAAATTTGAGGAGTTAAAAGAAGTTGTCCTCATGGAGGAGTTCAAAAACAGTGTCCCTCTGAGTATCAAAACCCATTTGGAAGAACACCAGATCATCAAATTAAAGAAAGCTGCAGTGGTAGCCGATGATTATGAATTAACTCACAATATGAGTATGTGTAAAACTAATTTCCGGTCAAAGGGTAAGTCAGGTCCCGAGGCACAGTCTAGCACTGGAAATCCTGATCCATCGAATAAGAAGTCTTCATCACCAAGTGGAGCCAAGGAGGACCAAAAGAAGAAATTTTTTCCTCCGTGTGATTACTGTCACAAAAAGGGCCATACGAAGGCGAGATGTTTCAAGTTCATCGCTGACGAGTGAGAGCGTTCTGAAAAGCCTGTCGCTTTTGTCCGTAAGGACACTCTACTTGGTAGGAAGTCCGGTGAGGCCGATGGCAACCGTGTTTCTTCTTCGAAGGTGTTTGATGAAATCAACCAAGTTGATGAGGTCTACAAAGAGTTTGTTTATCGTGGTGATGTTTCGTGTGCGTCTGATGAAGCCGGCAGTTCAGTTGTTATCCTAAGGGATACAGGCGCGTCACAGTCACTGATGTTGGAGGATGTGTTGTCATTGTCTCCAGAAAGTTCGCTGAATGCGAAAATGTTGATTCAAGGTATTGGGGGTAATTTTATGCCTGTCCCGTTGCATAGGGTGAATTTGAAATGTGAATTGATCACTGGCCCTGTGGATATTGGAGTTGTTCCTAGTCTACCGATGAAAGGTGTCGGATTTTTGCTAGGTAATGACGTTGCGGGAGGTAAAGTGTCGGCATCCCCTATTGTCTGGTGAACCTGTGGATGAGCCAGAAATTCATTCTTTGGAGAAGGAGTTTCCAGAAATCTTCCCCGAATGTGCAGTGACAGATCTCAGATGAAACAGACGGAAAAGGAGGTTGCAGAGTCAGTGTCTATAGAGGAGGACTCTGGTGTTTGGCTGGCTGAAACTTTTTTCAATAATTTTGAAGAAAATGAGGGAGTGTCTCAAGATGCTAAATTTAGCCGATCCTCGCTAATAGAGAAGCAGAAAGCGGACCCAGATTTGAGGAAGCTCGCCCAGACAGCGTGTTTTGAGGAAGAGGCTCAGGGGATTCCAGAATGCTTCTACGTCAAGTCGGGCGTGTTAATGAGGAAATGGAGACCTACCCAGAGACCAGCTGATGAAGAATGGAGTATTGTCCATCAAATTGTTATTCCTCCGTGTTACCGTCATGAGATCTTGAGAATTGCTCACGAGATTCATTTTTATTGGCCTAAGCTACACCAAGATGTGGTGAAATTCTGCAAGACGTGCCATACGTGTCAGATGGTGGGGAAACCACAACCATCAATCAAGCCTGCACTGATGATACCGATTCCTGCATTTGATGAGCCATTTACAAGAGTCCTAGTGGATTGTGTTGGTCCCCTACTGCGGACGAAGTCCGGGCATCAGTTTTTGTTGACATCATGGATTTGTCAACCAGATTTCCAGAGGCAATTCCACTGAGGAAGATAACCGCCAAAGTTGTTGTTGAGGCTCTTATGCAGTTTTTCACAAGATATGGTTTACCGAAAGAAGTGCAGTCCGATCAGGGGTCTAACTTCATGTCGGGTGTGTTTCAGGAAGTCCTGTGTGAGCTGGGGATAAAGCAGTTTAAATCATCTGCATATCACCCGCAGTCTCAGGGAGCTCTGGAGAGGTACCACCAAACCCTCAAGAATATGATAAGAGCATACTGTGAGGATTTTCCAGAAGATTGGGACAAAGGAATTCCTTTTCTGTTGTTTGCCACTAGGGACTCACCAAACGAGTCAACTGGTTTTACTCCGTTTGAATTGGTCTACGGTCATGAGGTGAGGGGGCCTTTGAAACTACATGTAATTAAGGAGAGATTTTTGGCAGAGGAGGATGAGATCAATCTACTCGACTATGTGTCGAACTTCAAAGAGAGGTTATCCAAGGCGTGTTCTGTGGCACAAGAACATCTCAAGGTGTCTCAATGGGTCATGAAGACAAGAGCAGACAAGAAATCTGAGGTCCGCATCTTTAAACCCGGCGAGAAAGTATTAGTGCTGTTGCCTCTGCCTGGCGAGCCCCTCAAAGCGAAGTTTAGTGGGCCCTACTGTATCCAAAAGAAACTCAATGATGTTAATTACGTAATCAGTACCCCAGACCGAAGAAAGAACCAAAGAGTTTGTCATGTTAACATGCTCAAGAAGTATTATGAGCGTGATAATTTTGGTCAACCAGTGGGGGTAGCTGTTATTGAGTTAAAACCCGACGATGACAATTCATGTAATGAAGACCTTGAGACAAAAACGTCTGAACTTGAGTTTTTCGCTGTGCAGCTTTCAAATTCTGAAATTCTGGCTAACTTGGATGAAATCCTTGGCCATTTGCACAATGACCAACGGACAGATTTATCAAACCTACATTACTCCAAAAGTACGAGCAAATTTGGTCGTACGTCTGTGGCAGTTCATGATGTTGATGTAGGAAATTCAAGGCCGATAAAACAGGCACCCTACCGACTTAATCCTAACAAATTATCGAAGGTTAGGGAAGAGGTTAAGTTCATGATAGAGCATGACATTATAGAACCTAGTCAGAGTTCTTGGAGTTCTCCCATTGTCATGGTACCAAAGCCTGACGGTACTCTTAGATTTTGTATAGATTATCGAAAAGTCAATTCAGAAACTAAGACTGATTCATATCCTATCCCTAGGTTAGAAGACTGCATTGATCGGGTGGGAAATTCTGCATTTGTCAGTAAAGTAGACTTGTTAAAAGGATATTGGCAAGTGCCCTTGACTGACCGAGCCAAAAAAAATTCAGCGTTTGTGACATCTGATGGTCTGTACCAATGTAAAACGATGCCCTTTGGGATGAAAAATGCCCCGGCTATCGTCTTACGGTCGGGGTCCAGGGCCTGCTGAAGTGTCCTGTAATCTCTGGCTATTTTGATGCTCTCTGGTGCTCTGTAATGCATTCCTGATACCTGTTTGAATGTAAAAGTGACTTAATTTGGTCAGCATTTTTCCTCCTTTTAATGGAATTAACAGAAAATATATATGTAAAACAAATCAATAACGAAAGAGTTAAACTCCTACAACTTCTTATAAAATAAATAGTCCTTTGTCTGGTCCAGGCAGGGAATGATTTCGTTCGAAAATTTTGCGTAGCAAAACTGCGATGCAAAAAAAGAATTTGCACAGCAAAATCATTTTTTGAATAACAATCTGTCATTTTTGAATAGCAAATTTAAAATGCTTAAAATTACAGTATGCAGTATGCAACAAGTACAGGTGTTGTTTTTCAAGGCTTTACTGTCGTTTGGTTTATCATATGCATAAAATGTCAAAATTTTACCAGAAATAATCATCTTTATATATAGTGTCCGGAAATTGTGCCAAAGGTGGTAAAAAAAAATCATGTGTGTCTTTCTTCTAGGCCAATTGCATCATTATTGCAGTCATTCATGAAAGTTTGTCATCCGTCTATTTTCTTTTTTGTTTACATTGTTATTTACATTGTTATATCGCTAAAACAGGCAATATCACGAAAACAAATTGCCGGCTGTGATGTGTTTGGGTGCTTTTCAAAGTGAATTTCGCCGAGTGTAACTTATTGGGTCGGAAATGTATATGGAAACATTGTTTTGGGGAAGGTGTGTGAATATCATTTCACAAATGTTTATTATTAAACCACAATATTGAAAAAACTGTCGCAATTTGTATCGCAAAATCTGCGATTTATTGTTTGAAATTCCATCGCAGATTGTCCAAATTCCGTCGCATTTTGTGATGCGATACAGGGGAAATCGTTCGCTGCCAGGAACCAGAACATGACTCTGCCTCTCGGTCTTTTTGGTTATTGGGTTAGTGAAAATTGGCATTTTGATTGTATTACAAGCGATGTGAAATTTCCTATCTGATGTAGGTCTCTTAGATGTCCCCAACATAGTGACGAACAAAGAAGAATTGTCAGGAGATATCTTCTTAGAATAGATCCAGATGGGAGGCTAAGAATGAGACCAGATGGGTAAGTTCTTCATCGATTTGTTGCTTGCAGGTTTTAGCATAAATGCTTGATATAGATTTAAAAGCAGGAAATATTAAGCTACATGTATAAAATTTGAACAAAGGCAGGGTTAGTTTTCTAATGCAATATATGTTATAGTAACAAAAGATAAAAGCACTAAAGAAAAAAAATAATGATCCACAATTTCTGGTGGCCAAAATACCAATAATTTGAATTCAATCTGATGAGTCCAAAAAACCTGTGAAAGTTTCATCTTATTTCATTGTATCGTTAATATGAAAATAGTGGAAATCCATTCAGATTTTTCCCATTCATTTTAATGTGGAATTTAGGAAAGATTATTCTCTCTCTCTCTCTCTAATTTGGACATTCATATTATGAACCAAATGACAGTAAAGCCTTAAAACCAACACCTTTACCTCTCACTCCTCTCTCTAATCTCTCTCTTCTCTCTCCTTTTCCCTTTTTTATACCTATAAAGCTTAAAAACTTACCTTTCCCTTTCCTTTTTTTTTTT
>CM055827.1:24299507-24320602 GCA_029582265.1 Zoroaster sp. YZ-2022
CTAACCCGCCCCTAGAAGAAGTACCCAGCCTAGGGCTGTGCGTTTTTGGATATTTTTAGAACCGGATACCGAAATCAGGAAAGTTCGGATACCCGGATACCCATTTTCATTCTTGTTGAAAAGATGCCTCCTTTGGTGTACAAATACATGTAAATGTTAACAAAATTGACCTTTATAATACAGAGGATACCATATTTAATTCGATCTTTATTAAAGTATAACATCTTGGTGACAAAATATTGTATTTACTGAAAGTTATAAGTTTTGAGGCTTTGCATGGTGGAATATCGATATCGTTTCGGTTTGCGGTAACACCATGTGTTTATCTCAACTAACGTGAAGCTGAGGTACAGGTTCTGAAAAGAACCGTATCGCACAACTCGTATCTCAACCAAGTGAGAAAGGTTCAAGGGAGAACCAATTTCGGGCAACTCGTTTTTCTCTACTGTCGCTAAGTGAGAAATATGGCTCAGGGAGAACCATGGGGACTTCACGGGTTAATATGGTTCAGGGAGAACCATGGGGACTTCACGGGTTATTCTCAACGTTTCGATTAGCCTGTTCTAATCTTCGTCAGGAGAATGAAGAGGTTTGCCGATGCAACTCCTTAAGTAGTATTTGCTGGGATTATGTGTAGAATGGGAAGTGTTCCGATTGGTGCCACTGTTGTGTGATGTGTTGTGATTAGTTGCCACCGTGGCATTGCTCTTGTTGTGTGTGTTTCCTGCTGTGTGTGAGTTGCCTGCTCGCTGAGGCGTGTCAGTTGACAGTGGGGTGTGGGTGTTGGTGGATGGTAGGATTGAATGCCAAATGTTGCTGATGAAAAAGCCGATGTCCTGGGGGACAGTGTCATGTTTATGAATCTCAATAGCCTCTCTGATACGACGGGTGTACCAGTGCTTTTCCGGGGCTATGATCTTTGCATTCTGCCAGTCAATGATGTGGTCCAAATCGGTGGAGTGTTTGATGATCGCAGATTTGTCACATTCCCCTCTGCGGCCGTGGGCCTTGTGTTCATTGAGCCTGGTCGTAAGGTCTCTGCCGGTCTCGCCAATGTACACTTTCCCACAAGTGCAAGGAATTCGGTAAACCCCAGCTTGACGGCTGGGATCATGTCTGTCCTTGTGGGTGTGTAACTTCGTTTCCAACTTGTTTCGAGTCCGGTAGTAGACCTTAATGTCAGCTTCCCTCAGGATACGCTGAATTTTGCGTGAAGTGTGGCCAATGTATAATAATATAATATTTATTTAATAATATTTCACGGATGGTGGGTGGAACGACCGGGCATTTAGGTAGCGGTCTGTGTGTGTAGGTTTTCTGTAAACCGAATGCCCAAGTGAGCCATCAACCCGTTTGGAAATGAGTACATCAAGGAAAGGCAACGAGTCGGATGTCTCAGTTTCCATGGTGAATTGAATGCTCGGATGTTGCTGGTTGAGGTGACCGAGGAAGTCACTCAGTTTGTCGGAACCGTGCTGCCAAATGATGAAAGTATCACCTACGTATCGAAGCCATAGTTTGGGTTTGTATCGTGCCGTCTCGAGGGCTTTCTGTTCGAAATCTTCCATGAAGATGTTTGCTAGGACCGGGGATATCGGGGATCCCATTGGAGTGCCGAAAGCTCGAAAAACAAAAGGCAGACGATATCCGTATTCAGATACACCAGATCTTAAAAAACGTGAAGCCCCCGAAATCCAATATCACAAGACTGGAATATCAGGCTGTCAATAACCTCCGTAATGACTCTTCGATACACATTCTAAAGGCAGACAAGGGTAATACCACAGTAGTGATGGACCGCTCAGAATATGATCAGAAGGTTCAGGATACCCTCGACACGGATACCTACACCCGCCTCAAAAAGAACCCGATTCCGTTAGCCGAAAGGAAAGTCGCCGCAAAACTTCTTTCCTTAAACCGGAGCACAGCCTTACCCACATCACTATACAGGCACCTCCGTCCGTCCAGCTCGAAATGCCCAAGATTCTTTGGCCTACCAAAGATTCATAAACCAGACAGACCGCTCCGACCGATTGTCTCATCCCAAGGTTCCCCCATGTATAACCTCGCCCAACACTTGACAAAGCTCTTACACCCACTCGTGGGTAAGACGCCCCACCATGTACCCAATTCAGTAGGGTTTATCAACATCATAAAGGGAACCATATTGCAGCCTTCCGACACGCTAGTGAGTTTTGACATCAAGTCATTATTCACCAATGTACCGACAGACGAGGCTATCCTCATAACCAAGTCGGTACTCGAACATGATAGCACGCTCCCAGAACGAACCAGCCTAACGCCAGATCAAATCGTTGATCTACTTTCAATATGTGTGAAATCCACATACTTCCAATGGAGAGAGACTTACTATCAACAGTCTTTGGGCACTCCAATGGGATCCCCGATATCCCCGGTCCTAGCAAACATCTTCATGGAAGATTTCGAACAGAAAGCCCTCGAGACGGCACGATACAAACCCATACTATGGCTTCGATACGTAGATGATACTTTCATCATTTGGCAGCACGGTTCCGACAAACTGAGTGACTTCCTCGGTCACCTCAACCAGCAACATCCGAGCATTCAATTCACCATGGAAACTGAGACATCCGACTCGTTGCCTTTCCTTGATGTACTCATTTCCAAACGGGTTGATGGCTCACTTGGGCATTTGGTTTACAGAAAACCTACACACACAGACTGCTACCTAAATGCCCGGTCGTTCCACCCACCATCCGTGAAATCCTCCGTGAAATCCTCCGTGAAATCCTCCGTGAATCGCACCCTACTTCGAAGGGCACACACTATCAGTGATAAAGAGCACTTGCCATCCGAGTTGAAACATCTTAACGCCGTGTTAAGAGACAACGGGTACAGACCTGATAAGCTTAAGTTCCTCCCGAATAGGAACGCTCCACGATCCTCTGATGCAACCGAAAATCCTATTGCCGTCCTACCGTACATTGGCCACACTTCACACAAAATTCAGCGTGTCCTGAGGGAAGCTGACATTAAGGTCTACTACTGGACTCGAAACAAGTTGGAAACGAAGTTACACACCCACAAGGACAGACATGATCCCAGTCGTCAAGCTGGGGTTTACTGAATTCCTTGCACTTGTGGGAAAGTGTACATTGGCGAGACCGGCAGAGACCTTACGACCAGGCTCAATGAACACAAGGCCCATGGCCGCAGAGGGGAATGTGACAAATCTGCGATCATCAAACACTCCACCGATTTGGACCACATCATTGACTGGCAGAATGCAAAGATCATAGCCCCGGAAAAGCACTGGTACACCTGTCGTATCAGAGAGGCTATTGAGATTCATAAACATGACACTGTCCCCCAGGACATCGGCTTTTTCATCAGCAGTATTTGGTATTCAATCCTACCATCCACCAACACCCACACCCCACTGTCAACTGACACGCCTCAGCGAGCAGGCAACTCACACACAGCAGGAAACACACACAACAAGAGCAATGCCACGGTGGCAACCAATCACAACACATCACACAACAGTGGCACCAATCGGAACACTTCCCATTCTACACATAATCCCAGCAAATACTACTTAAGGAGTTGCATCGGCAAACCTCTTCATTCTCCTGACGAAGATTAGAACAGGCTAATCGAAACGTTGAGAATAACCCGTGAAGTCCCCATGGTTCTCCCTGAACCATATTAACCCGTGAAGTCCCCATGGTTCTCCCTGAACCATATTTCTCACTTAGCGACAGTAGAGAAAAACGAGTTGCCCGAAATTGGTTCTCCCTTGAACCTTTCTCACTTAATGAAGGTTGAGATACGAGTTGTGCAATACGGTTCTTTTCAGAACCTGTACCTCAGCTTCACGTTAGTTGAGATAAACACATGGTGTTTACTGAAAGTTATTTCTGAAATAAAACCGTAAAAATTGCTACAAAAGTGTCTTTAATAACCCAAGTTATAATGTACAATGTACCATATACACTGTACAAAAGAAAGCCCAATTGATCACACGCGCGCACGCACGGCCAGTGCATCACGCACGGCCAGTGCATCACGCAGCTACAGCGGCCTGACACGTGACTGTGTCAGGAGTGACTACCATACATATCAGAAGACAATGATCACTGGTGTGTGCGTGATCAGAGCATGTGTATAGCAAGTTGACTTTGATGTTCATGTCACAAAACACGTGTTGAATAATGTCATTGGTCGATCAAAGGTGATGTGGGCGGAACTAACCCGTTGTGGTAAAGCGATTCGTGTGCTTGCGCCTTGTCGTGCCCCTGCCTTCTAAATAAGGATATCCCGTACGTCATGTTGGCTTTGGATAAGGACATGATTTTGCGTACTAAAATAATATTTAATATTATGAAACTACAAACTGCAAAATATTACGAATCTAAAATCAGAACTTGAATATTAATAGGTTTCTACATGTGTATTACAATGAACTTTAGTTAAATGTCAATAAACCTCTTGAAAGAATGAATTTTACCAATTTGGGCCCCTTTTTCTCAAAATGGGACCAACCTTGACTATTCCCTGTTGAACGTGGCATCGTGTTGATCGGTCAGTCAAGAAATGAGTCTAAAATTTAGGATGCGCACTCATCAAAAAATAACTTAACAAAACGTATCGGTGTAAGCTTTGTCTACTTTTTAATTAGTATTCAGCCAATTTGTCCCCTCCATCAATGTTTGATGAGCCATAATTCGCAGTTCATCATAAGCAACCGCATTTCGTCCCTCATAAATGTCTTTTCAACTGATAGGAGATTAGGAGCACGTCCATTCGGTGGTTGTAAAAATAAGCTGCCCAATTGAAAGGATCAAACCCGCAACCAATAATACCTTTCAAATCCGACTGATTGAACCTACTGTCTGTTTCAAAGACCGACTTAACACCTCCCTTTTTATGTATTTTTTTAAAAACAAATTGTCACCTTGTCTGCAAATGTAATACACAAGAGAGCTCAGTATCGGTGGGTAAATAAATATAAATGTTGGTGATATGCTGAGGGATGGTCCGTGGCACATAAAAATAATTACACAACAAAACCAATTTCAACACCACTTTTTTAATTAGGACAACAGTTAATGTGGCCTAGTCCCCTATAATAAAATCCCCTCTATAACATCATGGTGCACACTCCAACCAGCAGTCATAAAGCAGCAGTTATTGTCCCACTAATCCAATTACTGTGAACAATAGGCAAACATTCCATCCTGAGCAGCTAGTTTGATACTTGTTTGTAGCATGCTGCAGCCAGGCTATTTGAGTCTTAATGATTGGATACAATGTATCACAAACATTTGGGCAAAAGTGTATGGAAAGTGTCTGTAAAATACTACAAAGGTGTTATCAGAGTGTAATCTCTTGAATAAAATTGCTCCTAAAAGTGTAAACATTACATTGTTCAATAGTCAAAGATTTCTGTTCACACTGCTGAAATGGTAAGTCCCAATTTTAAAAAGTCGTTTATGGGTACTCAGGAATGGAACCGGGTAATGACAGTTTCGGTCGGGTATCCGGATACCCGGATACCCGGATACCCGGCACAGCCCTAACCCAGCCTACACAGCCTTGCAGGAAAACAGTGAATCAAGCTGACTAATCAAGGTGATGAATTGAGCACATCTGTAGGCAAAGTCTGTGGATAAAATGTATTCATGTTTGGAGAGAACCATGTAGCCCATATGAACCCTTTCAAGCTGGTTGATGATGTCCTGTGCCTAAAACCAGGCCGGAAAGACCTTCCATTGGATAACCCTTCCCAAAAATAAAATGTGTGTCACTGAGTTTGGATGGCAGATGAATTGCCTTGGCTCATGTACATCACATTTTGGAACAAGTGCCACAGTGCAACACTGTTGTATTGTCTGACTTTGTGAGGATACTGTATCCTTTCATATTGATTTGGTGCTCCCAGACAGCCTGGAATGAGGCTTCCTTGTAATTATTATTTATAACTATCAGTAATACCTCATATTTATAATAATACTGTGTAATTCGATTGTAATTAATAATTTACCAAAACATCATGTTTTTACAATTAAATTGTTAATGTATTTTTGCTATAATGTTTCTATATATATATATACCAGGTGCCTGGTCTCGTATAAGCCCCGGCTTTCTCCCAGGCACCTCCATACTTCCTTGTTGTTAATTTCATACTAGTGAAACTGTTGTATTTATTGATGTATGGAAATTCAATAAACTAAACTAAACTAAACTAAACCATCCCAAACGGGAAGCTTCTTCTTACAGACAAGAACCTAGTCAGCAATGAACCAGAAGATGTAGTACAAAATACAAGTTTCCATGGAAACCAATGATGTCATTTTGACAACATACATGTACATGAACATTAAATGTACCAAGTTTTATGAATGTAAGTCAAAGCGTGCCGGAGTAATGGAGGTTTGTTTAATCCCTCCCACCCCATATGATAAAGATTCTTGGCTGAACAAGGGGCCGATAGGGGCTTTAACACTGATCTCCAGAAAAAACTTAACCCAAGATTTTCAAATTTATCCTTTTTTTTCTTACACTAGAGATCATACATTGTCCCTGTAGTGTACTACAGTGGTGAAAAATAAGAAATATATTTATTCATTTGTGCATAATATTTATCAAAATATAGTGCCCTCTAGAGGTAGTTTCTATGGCAACTAATGACATCATCCTGACAACATATACAGTAACATTTAATGTGTCAAGTTTTATTAATGTAAGTCAAGGCATGCTGGAGTAATGGAGGTTTGTGTAATCCCCTGCCACCCCAAATGCCAAGTATTCCTGGTTGAATTTGACATGATAGGGGCTTAAACAATGACCTCCAGAGACCCCTTAACAAAATATTTTTAAATTTATATTTCTTTTTTCTTTACGTTACAGTTGACACATCCTTACCAAGTAAAACTTAATGATAATTTATCCCCATCGTGATAACTAGTGTATTACAATGGCTAAAAATAAGAAATAATTGTACCATTAATTCATATGCGCATGATATGCACCCAAGTACAGCGCCCTCTAGAGGTAGTTTCCATGACAACCAATGACATCTTGACAACATGTGAATAAACCTTTATTGTGCCAAGATTGATTAATGTACTGTAGGTCAAAGCATATGTTTGAGAAATAAAGGATTATTCAGTATGTAGTGATATGGACGTCCAACTAAGCTTAATATCCATGGGGGCTAAAAAAAATACCCCCAGAGATAGATATATAACACATTTTTGTGGTTACATTAGACATAGACAAACGCATTTAAGGCATAAATTAATTAATTTGTAGTTCTTGGTGGCAACTATAAAAACTAAATGACTTATGAGATATTTTTTCTGAAAATCCCAATAATTAAAATATGCATAATATACGTGCAATTATAGCGTTCTCTAGCGGTCGTTTTCATGAGAACCGATGACGTCATCATGACGCCATATGACCGAACATTAATTGTACCAAGTTACATGATAATAGGTAAAGGCATGATGGAGTAATGGCGAGATGTTTGATCTTCTTCCACCCCTAGTGCTAGGAATTATCAGCGTAAGCTCATTATAAGGGCAAACAAATAGTGGGCTAGAACAGATAGCGCAACCCAAAATTTTCAATGTTAACATCTTTTTTCGTGTTTGGGACATCCAGAGGAAAAAAAAAGTATCGGTGGCGGTGGGTTATGGGGGGTGCACGGTAGACCCCTCCAGCCCACAGACTAAATGGAAATGTACAACCCACCATACTGTAACTCCCAAATGGAATGGCATTAGAGACTTATAATTTTGTACACATACATGTATTTGTCCCTATATGTAGATAACTGAAAGCACTATACATTGTTATGCACACGTCGGTGTAGGGCAAAAATTTAATCAATTGATATGTAGATATATCTAAAAATCATAAAATCCATATAAACTTAATCAGTTCCGCTATTATGGCCTAAAACAATGAAAATTAAAAAGCCCTATAACTCCCTAACGAAATGATGTTCAGACTTGTAACTTGGTTAAAACATTAATTATGATATGTATATGTACCTTAAATTGAAAAGTAATCCATCTGTTCCGGTTTAATGGGCTAAAACAGTGGCAAAATTCAAAGCCCAATAACTCCCAAACGAATGGATTTACAGACTTGCACTATGGAGCAAAAACATTAGTCTTGATATGATGATGTATCTTAAGTCATAAAAAAATAATTGAAGCATGACTGGTTCTGCTATCATGGGCTAAAACAATGGATAAAATGATTTGGAGACTTGTACTTTTTCACAAATATTTGTCCCGATATGTAGATATATAGGTGAATGCAAATTACTCAAAAAGCCTGAATTTTCTCAGATGCAACAAAGAAATCAAACAAGGTCACACTGATATAAAGAACACAGAAACAAAGTGATTTAATAATGAAAATATCAACCGCTACAAATATCGATGGGGTTTAACAAGCGTACAATGATTAGGGTAAACAAGTGTACATTAAGAAAAGATCTTATACTAAATAAGAAGAAGATCTTATACTAAATAAGAAGAAGATCTTACGGGCCGAGGACTGACACCAAAAACAGTTCTCTGACACGGTGTAAATAGAGCTAGACGCGGGGCGAATTCACCTCCAACGAACGGCCGGAAATAGACGAAACCACGGGGACACAAGTCGACTACTGTGACAAAAATATGGGAAAGAAGAAATCCCCAAAATACTGAACTGTAGATTTAGTTCACAAAATGTCTCTTCCGGAATTAAATTCAGCTCTCAGACACTTCACTCGGTCAATACGAACTTTATCAAAACACTCCACAGACGAGTCGTAAGCGACGTCACAGGTCCTAGTGGGTGTACACTGAAGTATCGATAGTCTCATCAACTCCTGTTTACCGAAGTCTTGGTTTGCTCAAGTCCTGCCTAAAATCCTCTACCAGCCCGTATTTATAGTTTTTAATCCCTTCTAGAAAATACTAAAGATTTCTTCTTCACTTCACTTCTAGAAATTTCTGTTAAATTACATCATTTTCCAAAAATAAACTTCCAGAACGTTCTATTCATAACCCGTAAACATAATCCCGCCGCCTTTGTGGTCAACACGCGGTCACGCACGGATTATCTCACACTTGCGGTTTATGTGTATGTAACATCTCCCCCCATAAAATAATGAAAATTTACAGAAGGAAATTTTCGTTTCAAAAAGAATTTTTAACATAAACTTATAACAAAGTTTAAACAGTTACGCCTGGCTAAGACTTCTTACAGTAATAACAAAAGAAGTCTTATTAAAACTCTTAGGCTCACTGGTTTACCAGAGAAATAAATATTAAGTGATTAAGTACAATCTTCTAAACTCTGGACAGAGCATCAGCAATAACATTGCTCTTTCCGGCAATATGAACAATCTTGAGTGGATAGGGTTGCAAAATCAAACTCCACCGAAATAATCTTTGGTTCTTGGTCTTGAATTTCTCCAAAAACACAAGTGGATTATGATCAGTATAAATGATCGTCTCTCCAGCACCATTGGTTAAATACACTTCAAAGTGTTGTAGGGCAAGGACCAGACCTAATGCCTCTTTTTCGATGGTGGAGTATTTTGCCTGGTATTTATTCAGTTTCTTTGAGAAGTAACTAATCGGTCGCTCGATGCCTGACTCATCTTTTTGGAGCAAAACCGCTCCGACACCAACATCACTGGCGTCAATGGCTATTTTAAACGCCTTGCCAAACTTTGGCGCAGCCAGAACCGGTTCGTTCGTTAGAATGGCTTTCAATTTCTCAAATGCATTTTGGCATGAGTCAGACCAAACAAACTTCACATTTTTCTGTAAAAGTTTAGTCAATGGAGTCGCAATAGTGCTGAAGTTTGGAACAAACTTTCTGTAAAATCCACTCATACCCAGGAATCTCATCAATTCTCTCTTCCCTATGGGTACGGGAAAATCTTGAATGGCTTGAATCTTTGCTACTCGTGGTAGCACGTGACCTTGACCGACCACATGACCTAAGTAGGTCACTGTTGCTTTGGCAAACTCACTCTTTTTGAGATTTACCACCAGGTTTGCTTTTGAAAGCTTATCAAACAGGGCACTCGAGTGTTTCAGATGGCCTTCCCAGCTATCGCTGTATACCAAAATGTCATCAATATAGACAACACAATTTTCTAGCCCAGCAATGACTTGACTCATCATTCTCTGAAACGTAGCCGGGGCATTTTTCATCCCGACCATCGGGTGTCACAAACGCTGAAATTTCTTTGGCTCGGTCAGTCAAGGGCACTTGCCAATATCCTTTTAACAAGTCTACTTTACTGACAAATGCAGAATTTCCCACCCGATCAATGCAGTCTTCTAACCTAGGGATAGGATATGAATCAGTCCTAGTTTCTGCATTGACTTTTCGGTAATCTATACAAAATCTAAGAGTACCGTCAGGCTTTGGTACCATGACAATGGGAGAACTCCAAGAACTCTGACTAGGTTCTATAATGTCATGCTCTATCATTAACTTAACCTCTTCCCTAACTTTCGATAATTTGTTAGGATTAAGTCGGTAGGGTGCCTGTTTTATCGGCCTTGAATTTCCTACATCAACATCATGAACTGCCACCGACGTACGGCCCAGTTTGTCAGAACAAATTTGCTCGTACTTTTGGAGTAGGTTTGATAAATCTGTCCGTTGGTCATTGTGCAAATGGCCAAGGATTTCATTCAAGTTAGCCAGAATTTCAGAATTTGAAAGCTGCACAGCGAAAAACTCAAGTTCAGACGTTTTTGTTTTAAGGTCTTCATTACATGAATTGTCATCGTCGGGTTTTAACTAGCGGTTGATATTTCCATTATTAAATCACTTTGTTTCTTTGTTCTTTATATCAGTGTGACCTTGTTTGATTTCTTTGTTGCATCTGAGAAAATTCAGGCTTTTTGAGTAATTTGCATTCACCTATAGTTTGAAGATTTTAGGATCGTAACAGTGTATGTTTGGGGGTTGTGTGTCCGGATAACCACATCTTTAACATAGTCACAAAGGGAAACATTGATTATGTCACAGTAATGATAGGACTTAGTGTTGCCATAACATAACTAAATCGCATTTTATTGACAAATTAGTTAATCGATGGGGCATAGATTTCCTTATAAATGGGACGAAATTACATCATTGAATTAAATCAACTCGCATACCGCTACTGGTGCATGCTTATTACACAATATAGTCCACGCTTTTCCACACACATAAAACGTGTAACGAAATCTCACCTTTTCCCTTCGTAAAACCATTAAACCGACATAATGTCATTATAATGTCATTATAAAGTGAGATTTAAAAAGAAGAAAGGGAAATCGCTTCGGGGGGACTTAGGCTAACGATGAGATTGGGTTCGCCCCAAAAGAACATACATGTAATGGTAGAACCCATACATGCATGCATATATGCATTACGTTAATGAAGAGAATTGAGTGTCTGTTTGAACTACCGCACATGAAAGAACACACTGAGGATCAGCCCCAAAGGCAATCTGATGTATTACAATTACTAGAGAAGACTTTAAACACGCAGAAAAGGGGAAACAGAAGCCCTTTGTCAGTCCCTACTGAAAGCCATGACTGAGACTGCAAAGTCGGCGGTCCCACCCGTTCGGTTTGTTCCAGAACTGGTCCACAAGTTGTCGACAGATGGTGACAACATGCTATCTTGCCACGTTCGAGAGGATGGCTACCACAAACAAAAGAAACCGAAAGAGGAATGACCTTGCCTTTTGGCCCATCAAGCTTTCCACTCATTGACCGATGACAAGTGCGTCTTTGCAAAAATTAGTGCCATTATTCTGCATCGATGAGGGCTTAAATTTAAGACTGATGAAACATTTGAAGAGTTTGCGACTAGATTGGAGCTTTACTTTCAAAAAATCGGCTTTGCCGTCAGAACAATATAAACCCTCTTCAGATGATATGAGAGTGCTGGGACTCTTCAGTACCATAGCTGATGATGGTCTATGACTCAAACTTAAGAGAGAAGAAACGTCCAACAACTTAAGTTACAGTTTCCAAATGAACACATTCTGAACAATGTAAAATGCTAATTCCGGTAAACCTCAACAATTTAACGAAACAAAGTTGCAATCTTGTCACAACTGAACCGACCAGAGCACAGATATGATTGCTCAGAGCACCTAGATCGAACATTCACCCAGAAGTAGCAGGAAGTTTGACTCTGTCTGTTACAGATGTAATGAAATTGGACAAGCTGCTTCATAAATCCAAAACTCCAAAAACAATCGAGCGAGTTGTTTCATCACGGATCTCTGATCATGTTTGTGCAAATAACCTGTCGGACACATTTCAGTCAGCCTATAAACCATTTCATGGAACGGAAACTGCTCTTCTCCGCGTCAACAATGACATTTTATCTGCCATGGATGATGGAAAAATCACTGCATTAGTTTTGTCAGACTTAAGCGCCGCTTTTGACACGGTCGATCACAAAATCCTTCTCTCCCGCCTTCAATATCATCTTGGAATACATGACACAGCCCTGGATTGGTGTACATGTACAGTAGGTCCTACCTTTTAAATAGGCCTCAGCATGTTTGTATTGGTAACGCTATCTCCGAGCCTGTTATTCTTGACTATTCTGTACCCCAAGGCTTCATGCTCGGCCGACAGTGGTTTACTGTTTATACATTTCCAGTTCGTGATATCATTTTGAAGTATAATTTAAATTATACTTCAAAATGTAGTATAATTTAAATTATACTTCAAAATGATCACTAACTGGAAAGTATATTTTAAATTACCATGTCTACATCACTCTACTTACCTGGAGGGCCATCTACCGATGCATATTTCCCTAATATAGCAGAACAATACGCTAAGACTTTTCACACACAATAGCGCCCTCTACTACCCATGCTGCCCTGCGGCATCACGCCATGTTTATCTTCCTCTTTTCTCTAGCGCCCAACAGGACTGGTTGGTCACGTTCTGTTTTGCTCCGGCAACAGACAGTTTTTCCTTCCAGTTTCTTGGCTTTACGTTAAGACAATTTGTCTACTAACATAACTGTGCTAGCACCGATAGTGTGCTTTAGAGATTTTAATAAAAACTATATAACAAAAAAAGAATTTCTTCAGTGTAGAGTTTTCATTGTGTTTCGTCTTTTCCAAAATGGCTAAACGTTTGGTGAGGGCCGAGTCCGTCAGCACCGGGGAGAATTTCCTCTCCCCGGGACGGGCCGTGTCCTCGGGTGATTGCTCCGGTGGCTCTATCCCGCCACCGCCGCAGTCGTCTGCCCAGCCCCTCGTGCCGATGGAGGCACGTAGTTCTGGCCGTGCTCACGCGGTAGGGCGGGGGACGAGATCTTGTCCCCCGTACCGGCCATTTCAGGCGGTACTGGCAAACGTACTGGTAGCTCCCCTGGCAAGGTTTTATCCAAAACATCCTCCTCTGCCAGGGTGACCTACAAGAAAAAAGGCCCACGGAAGGGTAAGGTCCGACTCCGGGCCCCACTGCCCATTCCGTGCTCCGCTGACGCACCCGAGTGCTCCCGGTCCAGTGGCAGTCGCCACGGGTGCTGGGGTGTTTTGCTCGTCCAGCGGCCGGTGCTTCGCTGGCCCATTCTCCCGGCTGTTAGCGCCGCACGCCGGGCAGTCACCGCCTGCCTGGCCTTCTTGCCTCGGCCGTCCACCGGGTCCGATTTCTTCGGGCCGTCGGGCGTGCCGATGCCTCCGAGGTCGACTGAATTATCCTCAGAATCGACCGGAGCCGCCTCGTGTGAGAGGGAAGAAGCGTGGACGTTCTAGCCATCGATCCTCGCCCAGTTCGGGCTCGTCTGCCGGTCTCACACCGTAAGAAACGACGGAGCCATGGCTCCGTGTTCGGCCGAGTTTCTTCACGCTGCAGTCCATCACGGCCTCGGTGTCAGCCATGTCTGCTTATCACCCAGGCGGTTTGCCGGGCCAACTCGGCCCCGCCGTCCCCACTTCCGGTCTCTATCCTGACCCGGGCTGGGCGACTCAGTCTTATGTGGGCCCGCCTCACACGGTCTGCCGTGCGCCCGCCTCTCCCCCTGCATTGAGTCTCCATCCATCCTCGGAGTTCTCGGTGGAGGTGGTGGGTCCCCCGGCCGTGGCGGCCCCGGTTTCATCCGAGGGCCCTTCGGCCCCGGCGGCTCCAGTGGTCCAGCCGGGGAACTCGCCCAGTCGCCCGTGTCAACTCGTCCCTCCCAGTCGGGCTCTGAGGACGAGGACGAGTCTGTCCACATGCAGCGTCTCTCGGTCATGGAGACGGAACTGCGTTTGGTACAGCGCGACATGGTGCGAGTTTTGCAGCTTCCCTCCCTGGAGGAGACAGCTGGCTCCAGCCGTCAGTCGTTCAAGCACATGACCAGTTCGGACGACCAGTAGTACACCAGTTTTCCAGTACTGCCGCCGACTTGGTGTGTGTTGAGCGCATGAATTCCATTGCCGAGACGGCAAAGTGGTCTCCATATAAGAAGCGGGAGTTGAGTTACTACCGCCCCGACGGCTGATTTACTCAGTTTTTTCACGGCGCCGTGGTACCGGACTCTGCGAAGGACAAGTTGGCGGCTGATGGGGTTCTTCCTCAGCGAAGAGTCTTTTCTCTGACCGCTCGAGGGGAAGCTTGAGGATACCCTCAAGAAGGTGGACACAGCCTCACGCCTGGGGCTGCGTCGTCATTCCTCCTGCTCCTCACGGAGTACTTGGCCTTGGGTTGCGAGGAGGATTCGCCCGTCCCGGCGGACCTCTTCACGGCGGCCCTCCATTGCCTTGACCATGGATTGCGCACTTCCCTGGACCAGTTCTCACGAATCTCTACCTTGGCGGTTACTGCCCGCAGGGCCAACGTGTTGGACGCACTATTCCTCCCGTCGGAGGGTGCGCGCAAGCGTCTAAAGGCACTCCCCCTCCTCGGCCCTGACCTCTTCGCAGGTAAATTTCAGGAGTCGATGGAGGCGGAGGCGAAACGTCTCGAGGCCACTGAGAAGATTAATTTAAACAAACCCTCTCAGCCCGCGCCTAAATCGGCGCGTAAGGCCGACAAGGCGACCTTCAAGATTCCACGCCGTAAACCGTTCAAGGCAGCTCGTGGTAATTTTCGGGGTCGCTCCGGTGATAGAGGGGCACGCAGCGCGCGTGGCCAATCTTACACCGGGGGTCAGCAGCCCCAGCCCGGCCGTGACTCACACGCACCGGGCCCCCGCTATTCCGGGGGCTGGCGCAAATGACGCGCTCGGCTTGTGGCGGCCTCCCATCGACGGACCCGTGGGGGGCCGCCTCCGCCACTTCAGCAGGTCCTGGGCTCGATTCACGTCCGATCGGTGGGTGCTCGAAACCGTCAGCCGCGGTTACGCGCTGGAATTCTGAGCACCCCGTCGGACATGTTCGATCGTCCGACTCCATCCCGCCGGACGTATCGAAACACCACACTCGAGGGGAGCTAAGGTCTCTCCTCAAACACGCCGTGCGCCGGTCCCAGTCGGGCGGGCGGGAGGATTTATGTCCACCTTTTTCTGGTTCCCAAAAGGGGTGGACGCTGCATGGCCCATACTGAATCTACGGCCCTCAACCGATACATCCGCCGCGCGTTTCCGGATGCAGACTTTAAAGGTAATTCTCGAGTCCATCTGCCCCGGCTTGGGCGGCGAAGTTTGGACTTCGGGATGCCTATCTCCATATCCCGATTCGTCCGAACACGGGGAGTTCCTCCGCTTTCCAGTACGACAACGTCCATGTACGAAGTTTGTCGCTCTCCCTTCGGTCTTTCCACCTCCCCAGGGTGTTCACCCGGTGGCGGGAGTGATCGGAAGGCACTGCGGCAACGGGGATCTCGGTGTTCATGTACTTGACGATTGGATTGTCGTGCCGCGCTCAGCGAGGCAACGGCCGCGGCAGTGGCACAGACATGGCAGATGGCGGCCGATCTCGGCTTCATCGTCAATGCCGAGAAGTCGCACCTGGTCCCCTCGCAGACTCCGTCTTTCTTGGGGGCCCAGCTCGACCTCTGTGCGAGTCTCGCCCGGCCAACTCCGGAGCGGGTGACAAATCTCATCCAATGCGTGTCGCTTTTTCTGCCGGGGGTGGTGGCTCCGGCCCGGGCCTGGTTGAGGTTGTTGGGTCTCATGGCCAGCATGGTCGATCTCATCGATTTTTGCAGGCTACACATGCGCCCGATCCAACTCCATCTGTTGTCGGTGTTCCGGCCCAGCCGACATTCCATCGACTACCGGTTCCGACCGCTCTCCTTTCCTGGTCCCGCATCTTCGTTGGTGGATGTCCTCCGACAACCTCACGAAGGGCGGTCTTTCGGCGCCCGCGAACTGTCGTTGACCATCACGACGGATGCGTCGCTGTCCGGATGGGGGGGCCAGTCTGCCCCCACTGCAGGTGGCTGGGGTATGGTCGACCGATCAGCGGTCTCTCCATATCAATGTGTTGGAGATGTTAGCGGTGTCGCTGGCCCTCCGGGCGTTTCCAGCGTCAGGTTACCGGCAAGGCGGTCCGCATACGGTGCGACAACACCACTGTCGTGGCCTATGTCAACCGACAGAGGGGAACACGCTCGGGGCAACTGTGCGCCTTGACGTGGGACCTTCTCCACTGGTGCATTCGCTACAACATCACCTTGTCAGCGATTCACATCCCGGGCGTGGACAATTCGTTGGCCGACGCCCTGTCTCGGGGACGGGTTGTCCCCACAGAGTGGACCCTTCTCCCCTCGGTGGTACAGTTGATCTTCAACTTGATCGACCGTCCTCACGTGGACTTGTTTGCGACCTCGCACAACAACCAGCTCCCGGTTTATTGTACGAGGGCTTACGACCCCAATGCCTGGCGGACAGGCGGCTCTAGCGATCTCGTGGAGGGCCTTCTGGCCCACGCCTTTCCCGTTCTCTCCTGATCGCGAGGGTGTTGGGCCAAGATAGAACAGGACGATTGCAAAGTTTTCCTCGTGGCTCCGCTTTGGCCCCGCCCAGGCGTGGTTTCCCAGACTTCTCCGCCTCCTGGTCCACAGGCTGGTGGTTCTCCCCGCAGGCCGGACATTCTTTTTTCCAGCCCGGTCGAACTACCTGCACCCAGCTCCGGGAATCTTCACCTGACCTGCTGGGTATTGTCTCCCGATCCTTCACAAGGCGCGGGCCTTTCGGTCCGGGCTGCGGAGTTGGCGGCAAGGCGGCCGAGATCTTCCACCAGGAAGGTCTACAACAGCAGACTACGTCCATTTCTTTAGATGGTGTAAACTCCACTCTCATCGTCCCGCCCGATTCTTCTGTAGGCGGTGGGTGAATTTTTTATTCTATCTGTTTGATAGCGGCCTCGCTGTAACGACAGTTAAAATTATCGTTCGGCGATTGCCGCAATCCATACTGGGTTTCCGGATGGTTCGCCAGTGTCTGACAATAACACCCTCCACCATCTTATTCGAGGTATGTTTGTAGAACGTCCCCGCACGTAAACTCGCACTGCCTTGGGACTTGTTTCAAACGTTGGATACACTGAGGGCACCCTTCGAGCCGATGGGTAGCGCCTCTTTGTTCCATCTGTCCATCAAGGTGGTTTTCTTTATGGCGGTCGCTTCACGGCTCGTCGCCGTAGTGAACTACATTCCTTGACGGTGGAGGACGGCCACATCCGGTGGGAACCGGTGGGGTCCGTCTCATACCGCGAGCGGGTTTCTTGACGAAAAATCAGTCCAGTGACTTCGCCGCCAGACGTTTTGTTGCCGACTTAAAGTCCTTTTCAGCGGTGGGACGAATAGCTTTGGTGCCCAGTCAGGGCACTCATGGTACGTCCACCGCACCAAACAGGTTCGGGCCGAACATAAACAATTGTTTATTACCGTCCCCTTCCGACCAGCGCCTCGGGACACTATTACACGTTGGCTGATTACCGCTATCCGCTCGGCCCTGAGTGAGTGGCGGAGGCGGATAACATGCCCGTCCGAGCCCATGACATCCGCTCAGCGTCGACGTCATGGGCCTACTTTAAGGGCGTCCCTATGGCAGATATCGTCCAGGCGGCTTGCTGGAAGTCGGCCACCACCTTTTCGGAGTGTTACCTCAAGGATGTCGTCCAGACCGAGGGTAGAGCTGGCAGGACAGTACTGTGCGGGCGGCTTCGTCCCGACGTCACAAGCCTCCTGTGCAGCCGTCACTATGAAATGGTGAGTACCCCTTTTCAATTGTTTTTGTTGTACACATCATGCATTGATTTGATAATTTGGGTGACGTTTTCGACGTCCGGTACGTCCCTCCATTTATTTCTGGGATTTTGCCTCATGTTCATGCAATAGCATCTCGCATTCCCCACCGCCTATCTTCGGTGGTACTCTATGCATCGGTAGATGGCCCTCCAGGTAAGTAGAGTGATGTAGACTCCCCCCCACAGAAGTGTGGGCTGAGTCTACGAGCGAATACTTACCTGGAGGGCGCTCCCCCCCTCCTTCCCCACTATGCTCGATCGACCTCTCTGGGGTGTTCTATGAACGCCGAGAAAAGAGGAAGATAAACATGGCGTGATGCCGCAGGGCAGCATGGGTAGTAGAGGGCGCTATTGTGTGTGAAAAGTCTTAGCGTATTGTTCTGCTATATTAGGGAAATATGCATCGGTAGATGGCCCTCCAGGTAAGTATTCGCTCGTAGACTCAGCCCACACTTCTGTGGGGGGGAGTCTACGCTGATGACATGCAGCTTTACATTACTTTTAAATCTTCTCAAGAACCTGCCGATTCCTGCATTACAACACTGGAGAAATGTATTCAAGAGATTCGAAGTTGGATGAGACAAAAGCTCCTGAAATTGAACGATGAAAAAACAGAATTTGTTCTATTTGGATCACGTCAGCAATTGTCTAAAGTTTCTCTTCCATTTATTACAATTGGTGACTCGCAGATAACCCCCTCATCACAAGCACGTAATTTGGGTGTTATATTTGAATCTCCAACATTGTTCGCATATCATCATTTCATATCAGGAATATTAGCCGAATAAGGAAATACTTGAATAAAAGTGCTGCTGAACAAATTATACATGCGTTTGTCACATCATGGCTCGATAACGGGAATGCTCTCCTCTACCGTCTCCCGCAGAATCAAATATCTCGTCTTCAGCACATACAAAACCCAGCAGCTCGTGTTGTGACTTTGCCCATAAAGTCATGCCATATCACGCCAATCTTGAAAGAACTGCACTGGCTTCCTGTTTCACAGAGAATTGTTTTTAAACTTATGCTAATTGTTCACAAATCTTTTAATAACATTGCTCCAATTTATATTTCTGAACTGCTTAAAGTCTACACTCCATCACGCAATTTGCGCTCCAGCAACATGTCACTCCTAAAGGAACCAACTTCAAAACGGAACTGGGGTGATACATGTAGGTCTTTTTCTGTCGCGGCTCCGAGACTCTGGAATCATCTTCCAACTAAACTCAAATCTTGTCTTAGTATAACTAGATTTAAGTCGATGCTTAAAACTCATCTTATGTCACAATTCTTCAAAGATGATGTATATTTGTAATTGCATTGTAGGTACATGTATCTCAGTAATGTACATAATTTTTTCTCTATGCTGTCATTGTATATTGTTTGTATTCATGTTTTTTCTTTGTTTCCGCGCCTTGAGCGCCCAGCAGGGTGGATATGTGCACGCTACAAATCTTTCTTCTTCTTCTTCTTCTTCTTCTTCTTCTTCTTCTTCTTCTTCTTCTTCTTCTTCTTCTTCTTCTTCTTCTTCTTCTTCTTCTTCTTCTTCTTCTTCTTCTTCTTCTTCTTCTTCTTCTTCTTCTTCTTCTTCTTCTTCTTCTTCTTCTTCTTCTTCTTCTTCTTCTTCTTCTTCTTCTTCTTCTTCTTCTTCTTCTTCTTCTTCTTCTTCTTCTTCTTCTTCTTCTTCTTCTTCTTCTTCTTCTTCTTCTTCTTCTTCTTCTTCTTCTTCTTCTTCTTCTTCTTCTTCTTCTTGCTGCTGCATCAAATTGCAGATTGTCCCTACCCACCACCACAAAAGAACGAGTAGAAATAAGTTGGATCCTAAGCAGTATGTAGACACAGGTTCTTGCGTTTCCCTCATTACTGAGAAGTTACGCCGAACTATTTCACCTAACGGCAGTCCCTGAGGCAATAAGCTCATCACTTTCCATGGTTGAACGTAATAATCCCATTATTGTTTAATTGATTGAATTGATTATTCATCCTCGTTGGTTGCACTTGTAGGGAGGTACTGCATGATTGGAATAGGACAGCTTACCATCAATTCATGCAAAAATAATCTGTTCTCTAACATTTCTTAAAATGTGGTTTACATGTTTCTAAAATAAATTGTATCCCGGAAACAGATTTTACTTGTTTTTATACATATTTTTTGAAGTAATTATTTTTACCTTGCAGATTCCCAAGAAAAAAAACGTAAAAAGGGTGGCACAAAGCTGACACAGCGCAAGAAGACTAAAGTACGCCCTTCAGCATTACAAGCTATCACTTCATTTGCTGTGTCATCTTCATTACCATCCACATGTTCTGATGCACATTATGACATTCTAGAGTAATCAATAATGACAACATCTGAAGAAAAAAGCTTCTTAAGAGTGCTTTTGAAAATCAAATGATAGATTTACAATTTTCATATTACCTATTTTTGACAACCACAGAATTGACTTTGAGGTTTTCAGTGTTATTTGGTAGGTAAATGATTTTACAGTGTATTAAGGATGTATTGCCACTACTGTGTTAGACAAATAAATGCTTCAAAACATTTCTCACAGTAAGTTTTTACAGTAAATATGTCCCAAAATTAATTAATTGTGGGGTCTTGTCATCAATCCATTTGGGCACTTAATTGCTTTAAAACCGAGTTTCTGACAAATATTTTGTGAAATATTTCACCTGTAAAGGATATAATCAATGTTCGAATGAAAATGATAAATTTCCGGCAATACATCTTGATCAGTATACAGTGTTGGTAAAATGTCTGGTAAAGGCATCCATATTTTATCAGAAGCAACCTGTGAAACTTTCATTGTGCCGTTTAATGAGAAAAAAATGAAAATTCATTTCATTGAATTAACGTCTTTATAATAAAATAATTTTCTAA
>CM055827.1:24321102-24482181 GCA_029582265.1 Zoroaster sp. YZ-2022
TGACGACAGAATTCCTGGATTCGATTGCAACCAGCTAGGTAGGCCTACACGTTGACGCCCAAGATCATCCAAAAAGTGAGGAAAATGCCTATAGCTAGTAGGCTTGATAGACCTTGGATCAACCATGGAGAAAGGCATAGACTGAACAAACCGGTGCTCAGCAGCATCTATCTGGACATGCTGGATTCTGGGTGAGCATCTCAATCATGATCAATATTACTTTGCATTGCCATTGGTAAACAGTACATGATGTACAGGACTGTCACTGTACATGATGAACACAATCATGACAATGTCTCCTGGCAATTATGTGAAATTGCCCTAAACCCCTGATTACATACTCTACACATTTGACAGGAAAAAATGTGACCAAATTAATTTGTCCGAAGTGCTTTTATCTTAGAGCGAGAGAAAAAAATAATTATGTAAAAATACAAGACGTTACCAGATATAACTTTGTGAAACTTGAGGGGGGCACCTATTTTTAATAAATTTTCACAGGTTAGTTTTTATGCTATTTTTCGTGAGATCTAACGTGTTACAGGGTTGAAGTTAATGTTCATTATCAACTACCAATGATGAACATTTCATTTAGTTTTAATGGTTGTTTATTACAAAAAAAATTAAGGTTTAGTATAATTAGCTGTTACGACCTGGTGGTCGGAACAGCTATTGTTTCTGTCAAGATTTTTATTATTTTTATTATTATTATTTATTCTTCCTTTCCGCCAAAACCCTATTGCCTTAACATGTGAGAAGTCTTGGTGGCAAAAGTCCTTCTTAGGAATATCAGAAATATGGAAGCTTATGTCATTACACTAAAATTCTAAATTAATTAGCTTAGTTATAGTCACATGAATAATTAATTAGGCAATCTTGTAATAACCATAGCTCAAGAAGTATACACCCGATCATCAAACTTTTTTCAGTTATACATTTGTGGGGTACTGTAGATGTGCCTTTTGGCCTAAAACGTTTTGTTTAACGTCATCATTTATATCGCGTTTTGTATCTGTGTACAAAACACATGCACTGAAAAAGTGGAAATTTTTCATAGGTAGCCAAACACACTTTTTTGTCATAATCTCAATATCGTGTCATAGTTTACATAAATCATCATTAAAACGCATGAGCTTTTGGTAAGAGTTAATTCCAGGACATTACAACTAATTAATTCCCCCAAATCAAGGGTGATTTGCGTCTCCGCGAAGGGATGATACTTACCTGTTAAACCTACAAACGCACATTCTTTTTACCGCACCCTAATAGCGCCCTCTAGTGTCCCTTCCCATCATGCCTCTGCGCCATGCGTGTCGTCGTCCTCTTTTTCTCGGGTGTGAGTAAAAAAGAAGAGTATAGGCTGAGCCCAAGTGGGGCAGGAGGGTGGGAGGTTTAACAGGTAAGTATCGTCCCTTCGCGGACTCCCAAATCACCCTTGATTTGGGGGAGTCCACTTCAGGGGACTCCCTTAAGCCTCAGTCACACATTCAGGATTTTTACTGCCGTCCTTGATAGGACCATTCCCGATTAAAATTTGTCAAAAGTCTGATCAAGATCCTGTGATTCGTGGCGGGAAATTCACAAATTTGTAAAAACATTTATTTAATCACGACAACAATCAGATATTGTTCAGGAAGCGCCCGATTCAGCCGCTTTCCAGCCGAATTCGTCGATTCTCCCGTTCTCAATCCGAATCTGATCCGATTTGTATCTTCAGCATGGTAAAACGACCGAATCTGTCCCGACAGCGTCCGATTCTCCTGAATGCGATCCGACAGAGATCAGACAGTGACCGGACAGTGAACCGACGCTGACGGAAGACATCCGTTAGAAAACCGTTAGTCACGTGATAGTCCGGTCCTAAAAGAATCGTGTGAAACGGCGGATTCTCACTCCAAATCATGCCCGTTCATCACGACAGCGTCCCGATCCACAGGACACCGTCCAGACACCGTCCAGACAACACAGGACATTGTTACGATTTTGATCCGATACAGCAGAATCTGCCACGACATAGTCACGATTGTAATCCGACTAGACAAAATCGGCTGAGTTTCCCGAATGTTACGGGACGCACCTACTGTCGGGAGTGCTTGGCCGACCTCTCTGGACCTTTCCCGATCCGTAGGACTCTGTTACGAACGTATACGACTGCGTTCAGTCAATGATAGGACATTCCAGATCATTGAGGATAGTAATCCGACTTTTTCACTTTTCGTGTCGTAGCGCTGTCTGATCTCAAACGGGAGCCATAATCGGCACTGTGTGAACGCCGCATTACCTGTTAAACCTACAAATGCACAGATTAGCACAGGGAAAAAGGAGGAGAGCGAGGGCGAGGCATAGAAAGAATCCGTCAAGGAAAAACCAATCGATTTGGTCCCTTCACGTTCTCCCAATTAAAACAGAAAAGGTTACACACCCGTAAATTAAAGATCCAGAAGGCACCAGCAGGGGGGGGCCGACATCTAGTCATTGTGTGGAGGCCGGATCGGAGGATCGAGCCGTCCTGAGAGTGGCACAGCCAACCTGTCCCTCCGTCTGTAGTACATCCCGCAGGTAACAAGATGTGAATGTTGAAGGCGTCTTCCAGGCTGCTGCTTGGAGGATGTCCTGAAGTGGGACACCTTTCATGTAGGCCTATGAAGTTGACATAGCCCGTGTCTCGTGAGCATGGGCAGTCTTCCCAGTGGAGGTGGGCCATTGCGATTGTGATGAGTGTATGGCCCGCACTATCCAACGGGAGATAGTATCCAGGGAGGCCGCCCCATGCGGCTTCGTGGATGAGATGAATAGTTGGGAGACACAGCCCCGAAGCGGCTTAGTACGAGCCAGATACCATTTAAGTCCGCATGTATGGATGAGGCCGACTTGATAAAAATGTCTGGGGGAAGATATGAAGTGGACTGATTTTTCGCAGGAAAGAATGATGGGGGATGAGGCGAACCATGCCAGGTTCCCACCTGATATGTCCATGGTCAATGGTTAGGGCATGAAGTTCACTACGGCGTCTTGCCGTGGCGATGGCTACCAAGAAGACCGTTTTGACAGAGAGGTCAATAAGTGATGCCTGAGCTAGTGGTTCGAAGGGAGCTATCTTAAGAGACTGAAGCACCTGCCCCAGGTCCCATGAAGGCAGTAACTCCTTCCGTGGAGGACGTTCGAAAAACATGCCCCTGAGGAGTCGAGTCAAGGCCCCGTTGGATGATACGGTAGAGTTATCTGGAAAACCGGTATGAACCGCACCGAGGGCCGAGCGATATCCTCGTATCGTGGCCACTGTAAGAAGGAAATCTCCTATTTGTTGTATATATGCTGAGCAGGGATCAACAGAGTTGTCGCCGCACCATTTACGGTAATATCGTAGGCGGCTGTTGTAGGTCCTCCTTGTAGATGGACGTCGGCTCCGGGGCGCCAAGGCTGCAGCGTTCTCTGAAAGGCCCGCTGAGCAACAGGATCGTTTGACAGCATCCAACACGTTAAGTGTAGAGTCTCCGGTTGGGGATGGTAAATGCGCGACTGAGGTTGGCTGAGAAGATCCTCCCTGTGGGGAAGCAGCACAGGAGGACTCACCAGAAGGCGGATTAGTTTCTGAAACCATGGCTGACGGGGCTAAAAAGGAGCTATCAGAAGCACTCTGCAAGGAGTGATCTCGATCTTCGCCAAGACCCTCGGGAGGAGGGAGATCAGTGGGTAAGCATAAGCGTACATGTTTGACCAATCGGTCGATAGGGCGTCCCATGCCCATGCCTGAGGATCCCTGCCCCGAGAGCAGTATATAGGTAACTGGTTGTTCCGGGCTGAGACAAAGAGATCTATGTGGGGGCGATCGAACCGATGAAAGATGGCTCGAACCACGGATGGGTGCAACGTCCATTCCGTCGGCAGGGCTCTGTTTCTGGAGAGAGCATCTGCCACCGTATTCAGCCTCCCGGGTAGGTGAACTGCTGATAGGGTTGTCTTGTTCACTATGCACCAGCAGAGTAGGTTCCAAAGGTACATGCATAAGCGTGGAGACCGAGTGCCCCCTGCTGATTGATGTAGGCCACAACCGTTGTGTTGTCGGTTCTAACTCGGGTGTGTTGGCCGGACACGGTCAGTCCGAAGTATTTCAGAGCCTTCTGAACAGCCAGGAGCTCGAGGATGTTTATGTGTAAAGGTTTCTCCTCTTGGGACCAAGTCCCTGCGCATGAGTCTGTCCCTAAATGAGCACCCCAAGCCCAGGTTGGAAGCATCTGTTGTCAGCGTCAAGGTGGGTTGGGGGCATGGGAAGATTTTTCCCTTGGTGAGGACCTCTCAGAGGTGCGGTCATATGTGGGGAAGTACCGGAACTGGAAGGGTGATAGGGTCCCGGTAGGGCCGGTACAAGGCAAGTAGGTGCAGCTGTAATGGACGGAGCCTCATCCTGCACCACGGTATTAGGTCCACCATGCTTGCTATCAGACCCAGTAGTCGTAGCCAAGCCGCTGCGGGAGCAGATTGGGCGGACAAGAGGATGGCCACACATTCTATGAGATTGTCGACCCTTTCTCGAGTGGGTGAGACAAGTCCTCTTTGAAGATCCAGCTCGGCACAGAGAAAAGTGGGTGTCATGGAGGGGGTCAGTCTTGATTTCTCCTCATTGATGATGTTCGAAGCACAGAGCGGAAGAGATCTTGCGGTTACGGTTTCGAGAACCCACACGTCGTCACAAAAAAGGGTCCAAGTCTTTGCGAAATTGGAAAGACGACACCCAACGGGCCCTAGGTAGGGGGGTAAACGTCACTGGCGCCAGAAGCCACCACGGGTGGTCTTAGGGCGAGGGGTAAACCCTGGTCTGGATCTCCGGCCACGGCCACTCCCAGGACGTGACTGTGGGGTTGCGGACAGAGAAGTGGATCCAGGGTACCCTTGGGATGTAGCGCTGACCGGGTGGAAGGGTTTAAGAGGCTTCCTTGGAAAGTGCTGGCTCTTCCCCAGTTGGGAATTGCCCCTGGTAGGATGGGGGGAGCTCTGGGTAGATGATTTACGGAGGTTGATTTTGTCCGTGGCCTTGATCTGTTTTGCCTCCCTTTCCATGATATCCTGGAACTGTCCCTCGAATAAATCAGGCCCGAGATGTGGAATGCCTTCCAAGTCAGATTGACTCGGTCACGTTGGATCTCCGAGCGGCCGTGGCCAGCATGGAGACTCTTGTGAACTGGTCCATGCAGATACGGAGGCAATCATCCAAGGAGGCAATCATCCAAGCAGCGAAAGGCCATCTCAGTTGAAATGCTGAAACGGTGAAGTCTGTCTCACATGAGCAAACTAGATATTCCGATAGCAGTTGAAGAAAACAGGAAACACGAAGGCCCGCTCGTGAGGCCGTGTCTACCTTAATCAGAGTATCCTCTGAGCCATTTCTCTCCCGACTGGGAAAGGGAGCCTTTACTGAATTGCGAGCACCTGTATCGGCTGCAATCTTATCCCTGGAGGCAGTTAGTAAGGAATGAACTGTCAAAAATTGATCATAGTCCGCCTGAGGGACTCTAAAGGGACGTAGATCCTGGCGAGAACACGGGCGTATCCGTCTCACTTTTGAAAGAGTCGTGATGCGGTCCACACAAAGCCGATCAATCGGAAAGACCGGAAAGTTTTCCTCTCTGTACGCCGCGGGAGCAGTACGCCGCTTAAAGGATTGGCGAGTTCCGTCGCCGGTTGCCGTAGGTTCGTCTGAGGATGGAATGTGTAGCACCCGGACCATGTCCTTCATAACCAGACGAAGCCGGCGATCTGAAGTAGAGTGGCAGAGCTCGACCTTAGCGGTCGCCCGGTCGCCAAATGCGAGCCAAAACATCGGCGGGCGACCCCAAAACTTCCCTGAGTAGTCCGGCGGGCGAGCCAAAAATTTTGTTGTGACATAAACTGTAGTTAAAAATGTACGTCCTAATAATTAGGAACGCATATTTTAAACAATTACAGTGTTATATTCTTGCCGTCGGAGAAGTTTTTTTTAACCCGTCTTTCAAGCCCTCTTGACATGCTTGACGGCCGGTGTAAATCAAACAAATTGTCCTGACCGAAGTTTGGTTGCCCAAGGCGCCCAGTGGCATTGTCTAGTCTTGTCTCATAGCAGTTAAACAGTTAAGCAGTTGTATTAATTTGTTGTGTAATAATTTGTTGTACTATAAGGCTTAACATTCGTAGTTGTTTCAAGTTGTTTGACCGAGAAAGACGTAAGTGAATTCGGAAAAATGTGGCGATTTCTCCCCAATGTTTGGAACCCCGACGGTAATAAGACATCGACTAAATCGACCAACAAACGAGATCGAGACCCAGGGTACGATAAAAATAAAAGACGGAGATCGTACAGAAAAGAATGGGAATTGCAGTATAAATGGCTCGCTTACGACGAGGAAGAAGGGTTGATGTTCTGCAAGACATGCCGGGACAGTAATGTCACTGGCGAACGCGCGCCGGGCAGAGGACAAAATTATCTGTATAAGGGCAGCAATACCAACCGCTGGCCAAGAACCACATGTTGTGAATTTGGGGCAATGCATATTCATTTGAAGAGCCCTGATCCAATGATCACCGGCTGCGTGCAGCGGCTCTCACTGACGGCAGCCAACCGTGTATACATATGTATGAGACACGCTGCGGCCAATCACCGCCACTGGCAGCCAACCAGCGGTTACATATGTATGAGATACGCGCGGCGTTAATCACCGCTACGGCAGCGGCGCAGCCAACCAGTGTATACATATGTAAGACCACGCCGCGGCCCAATCACCGCCACGGCAGCCATTCAGCGTTTACATATGTATGAGAGACGCCGCCGATCACTAAAGCCAACCCGTGTGTAGGAGTCACGCCGCGGCGGATCACTGATCACTCTTAAAAGCCGTCTAAGGTTTTGATGCCGTTGAATGTAAATGTACAAAATAAGTGAAAAACTTAATAAGTTTCGCAGCCGCTAATCACCGCATTTTTATCACCAGCAGTCAGACACTGGGTCCCTTATTGTTTGTGGAAACGGTATAAGCGACTGATGTATTTTAATTGATTGAAAAATTAGTGTTAAACATGTGGGCGAGTTAAAAATCTGGCGGACTACCCAAAAATCTGCCTGGGTAGTCCGCCTGGCGAGTTAAAAAAAAAGTAAAGGGAAAGCACTGAGTGGGTACTACCAGTATCAGAGTCCCTTGACAGAATGTAACATGTCATCGCCAGGCCGTTGGGGCATATCCCGAGATCCAGCGGAAAACCCTGGGGGACCCATGGGCTGAAGAACATCCGCAGGCATGACGGATGAACTTGGGGCGATTGCAGAAGATGGTACATCTGGGGCGAATCCAACGTCAGGTACCTCGTCAGTGTCGGAAAAAACATCAGAGACGAGTACAGATATTGCATCTCCAGCCTCGGGACTTGACCCGTAGTCAGTCGGTTCTGGGGGTAAGGGGCGAGTCGGAATGGCCCCTGTAGGTTTTGGGACCAGAGACGCCACAGTAGCTGTCAGATCTCTAAATCCCTGTAGGAGTAGCGCTGTGGACCCGTCCGGTGATCGGCGGCAAAGCCGCCGGTACTGGGGGGGAACTGCCCGAGGAAGACGCACTAGAGCTGTAGCGGTGTCGCCTCTTACGATGGCCAGTACGTTCCCTTTCTCCACCAGAGTCTGCCCGGCTGTAATGACTACCATGAGGGCTAGCCGGTAAAGGCGGATCGATATGGGCTACCGCACTACCGGAGGCCGGTGACCGTAAAGGTACGTCTCCCGTAGCTGGGGGCCCGGCAGTGGCGGCTGTTCCAGATGACAGGGACCGCGAAGGTATGTCACCGGTAGACTTGCGCCCCTTTGCCTTTACTGTAGACCCAGAGGCCAGTGACCCCGAAGGTATGGCTCTAGTCTTTCTTTTGGATCTGGTAGTGAGACTTGTTTTGGAGGGCAGGGACCGCGAAGGTATGCCTCCAAACTTTCCTTTGGTTCCAGTGGTGACACCTTTTTTGGAGGACAGGGACCACGAAGTTAAGTCCCCGGTGGAAGGGTCATCAGCAGTGGCTTTTCCAGAGGACAGGGGCCGCGAAGGTATGTCCTCAGAAGAAGCCAAAAAATCTGCAGTAGAGGCCCTACCGGCAGACAGGGACCGCGAAGGTATGCCGCTGGTGGGTTCTGATAGTCACATCGTTGGGACCCGGAATGGGTCCGAGAACGGCCCCGAGGGCTGGTAGAAAAATCACCGGAGGGGGAGCGGGAACGGAGCCAGGCTGCCACTGCCTCCCACTCCGTATCATCCCAACCTCGGCAGACTGTGCAAGGCTTCAAACGATTGCACGTTCTGCAGCGGGGGCATAATTCATGCGGGTCTACAGAAGCGCAGGGTTTCGCGTGCCGACAAGAGCCGCACGGAGAAGAAAAATCGGGGGCTAATTCCATAATTCATGTAGTGTAAAAACAAGAAAGGAATAAAAACAAGGACTTACCCATGGTCTGTTCGCTAAGGGAACAGACCAAAATACTTCAAGAATCAAGTCGAGGTGACAAAAAAGTCGGTTACTTCGGAAGCGGAGCTCCGCAGAAAAAACTACGTCTTTCTCCAACGTAGCGCTAGAGAAAAAGAGGACGACGACACGCATGGCGCAGAGGCATGATGGGAAGGGACACTAGAGGGCGCTATTAGGGTGCGGTAAAAAATAATCTAGCGAGGAAGCCTTCGGCTAGGGAAATGTGCGTTTGTAGAAACTCATCCAAGTAGGACTCTACAAGAGGTATGGTTTGGATACGAATTAGTGTGATTCTTCAATCGTCTTCACGCATGTCTATTGATGCAGTACCGTTCCAAGTCTGATTCACTGATTCAAACGCTGGCGGCCAGTTGGGGTAAGCATGGTTACACTTGCTTAGCTGTACCTGGTCATGATCCTCCAATTGATCTGACTATATTTAATGATGTCTCCCAAAACCCGGGTCCAGCTGTCACGATGGACAACATCAACCAAGTGAGAACTCGTTATTTGGACCCGCCCATATGCAGTCAAGCTAAAATCAGATACTCTCGCACACAGCTTCTTAGTTTGCGGCATACCTGTACATGTTACTCTACTAACTCACACACCCTTACTTCTCTGAAGATGTGTGGTCTCTTAAGATTTAGAGGAAAACGTGCTGGTAGTCGCAGAATTCCGGTAGTCCTCAACCATTTTCCACGTTATCCAGAAGATTGTAACGATGGATTGTCACGTCGCAGGCTGTATCAGAAGGAACGAATCTTATCTCCAGTGCCATTCATGCACATCCCACATCATCCGGTGGTTACGACCCTGCCACCTCTGAAGCTGTGCTGCTTAAATACAAGGTCGGTAAAAAGTAAATCTGCTGATTTTGTGGACTATGTTTCAACTAGTAAAGCTGATATATCTGCACTGACTGAGACTTGGTTTACCAATCAGGATACAGCTCATAAAATAGAAATCACTCCACCCGGTTTTAAACTGAAAGATCATCCACGCACCGGTAGAGCTGGAGGGGGTACAGCAGTTGTGTTTAGGGAAAACATGCACGTTTCTGAAATTACTGAATTCGACTTTAGATCTTTTGAATATTCCGAATGGATTATTAAGTGTGGAAATTACTCACTGAGGCTTGTCATCGTCTACAGACCACCGTATTCTACTAATCACCCGACTACTACCTGTGTATTCTTCACCGAATTTAGTTCTTACTTGGAATCGATTGTCTTGTCATCAGAACCACTTCTCATTACAGGAGATTTTAACATTCACATGGACGAATTTAACAACACTGATACTGTGCATCTGTCAGAAATCCTTGAGACAATGGGACTGCAGCAACACGTCACACAATCAACTGATGAAAAGGGGCACATACTGGACTTGGTCATCACCCGTGGGTGTGATGATGTTATAGATGGTGTTTCAATCTCGGACTATCTGTTTTCAGATCATTTCTCTGTACTGTGCAATCTAAAAATTATTAAACTTGCTTTACCAGTTAAACAAATAACATTTAGGAAAACTAAATCTATTGATATTGACACATTTAATAACAATCTTGCCAAATCTGATTTGTGTTTTAATAAAACTAGGGACTTGTTCACTGTTACAACCGAACTCTTACAAGTGTGTTTGATTGTCATGCGCCTTTACAAGTGAAAACAATTACAGATAGACCTCTTGTGCCATGGTTTAGTAATGAAATTAAAGTTGCTAAGAAGTTATGCCGACAGGCAGAAAGGAAATGGAGACGTACTGGTGACAATTTGGATTTATCAATTTATAAGACGAAAAAGAACCATAAAATGTATTTAATGAACCTAGCACTTCGTGAATTCTACTATGTTAAGGTGAATGGTTGTAACTCTATGAATCTTTTTATTGCTGTTAATACGCTTTTGAAACCACAAACAAACATTGTAATTTCTGATTCTAGTAATTCTCGTGATCTAGCAAATGAAATGGGTCGATTTTTTATTCAAAAGATTACTGACATTCACTCAAAGCTAAGTTCTGGTAACATACAGTCTGTGCAAGGTAAAGAGACTCACGTACATGTACCATCACTTGAGCAATTTTCACTTCTCACTGTGCAAGATGTAAAAGCTCTTATTGAGAAAGGTTCAAAGAAATCTTGTTCCCTTGACCCAATGCCAACACAGCTTGTTCTTAGTTGCCTGGATAGTTTACGACCTGTTCTCACAAGGATAATCAATTTGTCTTTAGAAAGTGGCGTTTTTGCAATTGACTGGAAAGAAGCCCTTATTCTTCCATTAATTAAGAAAGAAAATTTAGATTGTACAAACTTACAGAATTTTCGGCCAATTAGTAATCTCCAGTACATATCTAAGCAGAGCTGCCAACTCTTCCGGATTCTGCGGAAGACTTCCGTATTTGACGGTAATTTACTCTCGTCGTTTCTTTACTTATTCGGTGAGGCGGGAAGCGGGCCCCGCGCGGGCCCAGTCTTCTGGCGCTAAGCGCCCGGCCGCCTCGCGGCGAGTCGGGCGCGACCCGCTCCGACGACAGCGTCAGGCGGGGAGTTTGACTGGGGCGGTACATCTGTCAAATGGTAACGCAGGTGTCCTAAGGCGAGCTCAGCGAGGACGGAAACCTCGCGTAGAGCAAAAGGGCAAAAGCTCGTTTGATTTTGATTTTCAGTATGAATACAGACCGTGAAAGCGTGGCCTATCGATCCTTTTGACCTTCGGGGTTTGAAGCAAGAGGTGTCAGAAAAGTTACCACAGGGATAACTGGCTTGTGGCAGCCAAGCATTCATAGCGACGTTCCTTTTGGAGAGGCCTCCTTGCATATATTTTAAGTATATATTTTAAGTAAGTAAATTACCATCAAATACAGAAGTCTTCCGCAGAATCCGGAAGAGTTGGCAGCTCTGTCTAAGTTAACTGAAAAGGCAGTGTATGAACAGGTTCATAAACACATGACTGATAACTCATTGTATCCATTGCTACAGTCAGCTTACCGAAAGAATCACAGCACTGAGACTGCACTTCTCAAAGTAAAAAATGATATTTTTACTAAAAATGAATTCTCAACATGTCACTTTACTTGTATTGTTAGACCTAAGTGCTGCTTTTGATACTGTGGAGCATACAATTTTACTGGATCGATTAAAGTCTAAGATTGGTATTTCTGGTGTAGCTTTAAATTGGTTTAGTTCTTATTTATCCGGTAAGAATCAACGTGTTTTAATGAAAGGGGCTCTCTCTGATAAGTTTGTTGTCAATTGCGGAGTTCCACAAGGATCATGTCTAGGACCGCTGCTTTTTAGTATATACTCATCCAAACTGTTTGACATAGTAGATCGGCATCTTCCTAACACTCATTGTTATGCTGACGACACCCAACTGTACATTTCTTTTAAACCTTGTAATTCTGTTAACCCTTTCGATCCCATGGGCTCTAAAAAGAGCCTTTGTTGTGATACGCTTCGATCCTGTGGGCTCTAAAAGGTGCCGGGAATCGGCATGCCCTTGACGACCACGGCTACTTAATTCACCACATGAAAATGCTTGAGTGGTTTTTATGTTTGGCGCCCTCTATTGACAGGAATGAAGTATTTAAAAGTTCATAAAAGAAAATGCGTCACTGCTGCTAGCGCCCACTGTGGTACGCGGGTTTTTCCTGCAAGCGCCCACCGCTTTCCACAACGATCAGTTTTTAGTTGCAATCATGATGGAAGCGGACATAAATGATGGCATTTTGGCTGAGATTTTGGCAGACAGTGGCTCAGAATCAGATGACGAAGTAACGGATGACGATAGCACATTATCTTTAGTAGAACTTCCAGCGGAATTCGTTCAACATGTTCAAGAGGTAGGTAACGTTAGGCCTAGGCTAAATCACAGTAAAAATGAATAAGTAACAGTTAACGTTAGTCGTTACTCTTCCGGGCCCAATGCAAATTAATGTAATTCACATTTTCCTAGGTTACAGCGTAAATATTGGATGCATTTTTTTGTATATGCTCAAGGGGTTTACAACTGTTGGAGATGAGGAATGTAAATTTAGAAAATGGATCCCTTGAATAGGATTGACCAAATCCCCACCCCCTGGACTGGATCCAAAAAGTCATGCACAAAGACAAAGTACTCAAGTGAAAATGTACAATTTTTAGTAGTTTGTTGGGGTAATAGGCCTATTTGTGTTCATTGAAACAGCAAGTTGAAGTATAGATATAGCATAGAAATTTTAGCATCCACCCATAGCCGGTCGTGCTATTTAATTAGCGTCAACAAGCTGAAAATGCACTCTTAGTCTCACGCTTCCAAAAGAATAGCCTCGTATTCGAAAGGCCCTTATACATGTAAGTCGTATAACACAAGAAGTTGGGGGATTTCACTTTCACAATCCCACATTAAAACAAAAATTTATCGGCAACGAGTTTTGGAGAGTGGATGGAAGCCGCCATATTTCTTTTCTCAGCACAATATTCATTTTGCGCATGACCCCCTGTGGCCTGTGTGCACATGCAGCAAAGTAGCATTGAGATATTGTATTTACAAATGTAAGACCGAAATTAATCCTCCTTTGCCTTGTTTTTCTGTTGCAGCCGACCTACCAAGGTGATAGCCGACCGAGATCAAGGAGGACGACAGGAAAGTTAGATTTCCGATCTGGTTGGGAACGACGAGACCATTACGAGTGTGGGACTGTGCAGTTCACTGGAAATTCTGACCCCACCGGCGACTTTGCCACACTGTCGGCAGTAGAGATCTTCAAGCTGTATTTTTGTCAACTTGTGTGGAATATGCTTGTCGACGAGACTAATCGCTATGCAGCAAACAATAGACTCAAATCCTGATCAACAATTCTCCTGGCACCCAACCAACATTCCAGAAATGATGGCATTTGTGGCACTTCTCATTGCTATGGGCATAAACAAATCCTCTCAATACAAGATGTACTGGTCGACATCTGAAATTCTTCACATCCCATTCTATCCGTCGATCATGTCCCGTAATCGGTTCAGTTCAATTCTTCGGTTCCTCCACATCTCAAATAACCAAATTCCTCAGAGTTTGGCTAAACGGGACAAACTTTCCAAAGTTCGCCCTTGATAGAAGTCCTCGTCCCAAAGTTTCTCAACCTGTATAACCCTCATGCAGAATCTGTCTCCAGACGAGAGTATGTTGAAATTCAAGGACGCTTAAGTTTTGTTCAGTACATGCCTAAAAACCTATCAAACGGGTATTAAAGCCTTCTCCCTGAACGAGTCCAAAACAGGATACACGTGTGCTTGGAAACTGTACACAGGAGCCGACGACACCCAAACTGTTTATGATGCAGACGTAGATTCCAAGTCATCAGACTGCCATCCACCAAACCCAACAGTTGCAGGAAAAGTCGTCATTGATCTGGTCCATGGACTTGAGAATAAGGGACACGTAATATATTGTGATAATTACTATACTAGCCCAGCTCTTGTAGCTAAACTTGCTAAACTAGGATTCGGATGTTGTGGAACTGTTCGTTACACTACACAGGGAATACCCCAGGCCGCAAACCCAAAAAACCATAAAATGAAGAAAGGAGATGACCCATTTTTGGTGAAAGGTGGGCAATTGTGTATCGTTTGGCAAGACAAAAAATCTGTAACACTTTTAACTAATGTAGGCAACACTGATTTGTCCAAAAAGCAAATTCGGTGTAATAAGAGCACAAGTGGATTTTGTGATGTTATGAAGCCCAATTGTATTGAAGATTACAACAAAAACATGGGTGGAACTGATCTTGCCGACCAATGTTTTCAGTACTACAATCATACACACAGCAGCTTGAAATGGTGGAAAAGAGTTTTTTTTCCATATGCTGAATATCTGTATTGTCAATAGCAGAGTAATATTCACCAGCATAGCAGGGAACAAAAATGTCAGTAGGAACCTTGATTTTCGTATAGGGATTGTACAGGGCTTGCTGTTGGGTTGGGAACGTAACGCAACAAGTCAGTTGAGATACCATATTCCTATCGAGTTGACAGGGCAACAGCACTATCCTGGCAAAACCCCCAATGGAAAGAAACGCGACTGCATTGTTTGCAGTAACCGAAAATTAGGCAGGCGAAAACAAACAAAGATGATCTGTAAACAATGTACACAACCTATGTGCATAGTTCCTTGCTTTGAGAAATACCACATCACTTGATTGTAAATCTATACTATTTGCCTTCAACCCCCCCCGTTCAATGTTGGGAAAGGTCAGACAAGCCGCAGATTACAGTCCAAACCAACATTGAATTGGGGGGGTGGGGGGATGGGGGGGTGGGGGGGTGGCGGGGTGTTAGCATGGATTGTGATGTATTTACACTGATGGTTCATTTCCAAGTAGAAAACCCAAAAAAAATCCCCAAAATCTCATCCAAGTTATTGTTTTTCACATGGAAAAAAAATCTTATACCTGTACCGTATTTGCATGAAATATCACCCATTTGTATTACTTTTCTTTAGTGTAAATACTGATCTAATTATTTCGCTTTTGCACAATGTTTTCCTCCCTTTTGTATACTCATTTTTACCATCATTTTTACATACAAATGAGAAAGTTAAAAAAGTGTCTATTCCTGCCGTGTGAGGGCGCACTTCAATGAAACTGTGAAAAACCCACTGGTGCTGAAGTGACATTGGGCTCCTAATTACTGTGGTAAAGAAGGGTACTCTCTGACATAACTGGCTGGTAATGAAAGGGTTAACCAAGAGCAGGCTTTAGCAGCCATGGAAAACTGTATAAAGGACATACGACTATGGATGTTACAAGATAAACTTATGATTAACGATGCCAAAACTGAATTTATTATTATTGGTAGTCGATTGCAATTGTCTAAATTAACTATACCAGACTTAACAGTGGGTGGCTGTTCTATCCCACCATCCTTACAAGTTTGCAACTTAGGTTGCTGGTTTGACTCAAATTTGACTATGAACAAGCAAATTACAAAAACTTGCTCAACTGCGTTCTATCATATCCATAATATTAGAAGAATCAGGAAATACTTATCAAGAGAGGTGCTAGTTGTGCTGGTTCATGCATTCATTACTAGTCGTCTCGATTACTGTAACAGCTTATTTTATGGTCTTCCAAATTTGCAATTAGCTAAACTACAAAAGGTACAAAATGCCACTGCTCGGCTTGTATGCAGTACACCACGGTGGAGTCATGTTATGCCCTTACTTTATCAGTTACACTGGCTGCCTGTACATTATCGTATTGAATTCAAAATTATTTTGTTGACATTTAAGGCCCTTCACCACCTTGCCCCAGATTACATTATTGATATGTTGCACGTTAAAGATAGTTCCAGCTATTCTTTACGTTCCAATAACAGGTTGCTTTTAAATTATCCTAAAGAAAAAATGAAAAAATCTACCAGAGACAAATCATTCTTGCAAGCTGCGCCCACATTATGGAACAAATTGCCTTCAAATATCCAATCAATTCGGTCTCTGTTTGTCTTTAAGAAAGAGCTTAAGACTTTTCTTTTTAAACAAGCATTTGGTTAATTTACTTATTTTTAAGTGTTACTTTGTTGTTTTTACATCTTTTGACTTAATGTATTAATCTGTTTATTTTACTATTTTGTGCTAGTTTTTAAGATTATAATGCGCTTTTGTACATTTTTATGGGAAAATGCGCATAATAAATTCATTATTATTATTATTATTATTATTAGGTTTAACAGGTACATGTAAGGGAGTCCCCTGAAGTGGACTAATCTATTTCTATTAAAAAAATGGCACCGTTTAGTTCTAAATTAGGGCACTATGACTCCCATACTGTTAATTCATAGACTTGATGAAGTCCCGTTCTCCTGACAGATCCACATTATGCATTATTCATCCCTTACTGGATTGGGACTTAATCAAGTTTAAGAATTTAATGCGTAAGACTATTGGATTCCTAACCGGCGTCAGGACCAATTAGTTTGTGCACAGCACGTATACATAATGCACGTTCTGGACCACTTTTTTAAATTCCTACGTATCCGCTGCACAACTTGTCCGTACATGTGCATGTAGGATTACAGTGTACAATGCAATGGGCCGAAAACTAAACTTTATTGTATTGGTCAAACTATAAGCCAAATTGTAGATAATCAAAAATGTTAATACGAAAAACCTAATTTCGTCATCGTGGCGTCATGAGGTTTCTCGCAGCGGACCAATATACGTATTTCGCAGCCCATTACATTTGTGCATAAACGTGAGAAATTGCATTAATTCTAAGCTTATTGCTTCAAAAATTCATATCTTGTGAACCACATGGCAGAAATTGATAATCTTTGTGGCATACGTGAATGAGCGCCTAACATAACATGCAGCCACTCATAACAGCTCTCTAGTCTTTGTGCTAAATAAGTGTTTTGTAGCTACAAGTTTGTCTTCATTTTTATAGTAGTGGATTTCTTATTACACCTGGAATCTACTGGACGTTTTATGTGAGTATTGGTACATTTGTTTTCTTATAATAAGTGAAAAAAACTGTTAAATTTTTATCTGTCTCTGCTGTAAGATTTTACTGTGTAGTGTACACATCTTGTATTCATTTTATTTGTGCAGTCAACTCTGACTTAGATTATAACCTGTAGCTTGACCACAAGTCTTTTGTTGTTTGGATCAACAACTTTGTGATTAGACAATGGAGGTCTACATTCTTTTTATTCTACTCCTGCTATCCAGACCATTGTGTCTCAATGACTCATCCTTAGAATATGGATGCAGCATTCAACCTACATCTTGTATGCTAAAAAAAAAAAAAATCCGCCATCTTAAATTCTTGAGTTGTCCTGCATCATATTATGATAATTCATCTGCCACCTTTCACCTGGAACTCTTAATTTCTGGTGACATAAACCCAAACCTTGGGCCTGAAACACTGAACAACACACCCACAAACACCACTCAGCTCCATAAAATTTCCTAGAGCCGCAATTAACTACTCAATCTTCGCAATGCTCCATGTACTGATCCAGCTTTATCTTATTCAGCATTGAGTCAATTAAACTGTCTTGGAATACTTGCCAATCAACTCCAAACATACCGCCGCACACATGGAGGTAAAAAAGCTGGTCACCGTAGAATGGACAGACTTACACAACTAGCACTCCGGCCTTACCAACCCCCAACAGTGAACTTGACCACATCAACAAGCGACATTGGCATAACTTCAACTCCAAATGTTCATGATGAGTCTAAACTTCAGCTCTGTGTCTTGAATACTCAATCCATATGTAACAAATCGGATGAATTTGTTGACTGTGTACTTCAAAACAATTTGGATCTTGTTGCTATATTCGAGACATGGTTTAAACCTGATGATGACTTGCTACCCCGCGAGTGCACTCCTGCTGGCTACTCTCTCCATCATATCCCCAGACCAAAAAAGACCGGTGGAGGGGTTGCACTTCTCTTTAGGTCCAGTTTATCTGTCAATATGAAAAATGTTAACATTGACTACCTAACATTTGAATCTCTGCATGCTGAGGTAACGTACAACTCTAGATCCGTTCGCCTTGTTAATATATATCGACCAGAAAGGGATGTTGATGGTAAACATGTAAATTTCTCCATTTTTCTGCAGGAATTTGAGAAATTAATTGTGGATTATCTCTTGCACCCATCTGACATTATTTTAACATTCATATGGATATCACTTCAAACAATTATGCAAATCAGTTTAAAGATCTGCTCTCTGCTCATGGACTTATCCAGCATATCACAGCACCCACTCATCGATATGGTCACTGTCTTGATAACGCGTGAAAATACTTCACCTCTCATCTCGAATATAACTATCCATCATGGTAAATATGAACCTTAAAAAACCTCCCATACCTACCATTTCTGTAACTACTCGCCACTGGAAAAATGTAAATATTAAAGATTTATGTCATGATATTGAATCTCAACTGGAAAGTGTAAAACTTGAAGATGGTGAGCTGGATTCTTGTGTCAGTCTATTTGAATCTACTGTCCGTAACATCTTGGACGATCATGCTCCGCAAAAAACTTGAACTGTTAAACTACAATCTGAATCCCCCTGGTTCAATGATGATATTCGTGCTGCAAGGAAGATCCTCCGTCAACTTGAGCGAAAATGGCGTGACAATGGGAAACTTGGAGTACATCGGCAAGAATACTGTAACCAACGTGATATTGTGAAGAACATGATTAACCAGGCAAAAATAACTCACTACTCATCTCTTGTGGAAGAGAGCTCTGGCGATCAGAAAAACTCTTTAACATTGTTGAAAAGCTGCTTCATGAACCCAAAACCCCAGTGCTTCCATCTACACACTCCGATCAGGACCTCGCAAATGCATTTTCAGACTTTTTTGTCACAAAAATTGAGAATATCCGTCGTTCATTTCACCCAGTACCTGCCATTCTATCACAAACACCGTCACGCAAGGATCCACAATGTAGATTGTCTATGTTTGAGCCTACTAGTGTTACGGAGATCAAGAAACTCATCATGAAATCGCCATCAAAATCATGTGACCTTGATCCAGTACCAACTTCGCTAATAAAACAAAATATTGATGTGTTTGCCAAGTATATCACAATTATTGTAAACAGATCTCTTTCTTCCGGGTGTTTCCCTGATAGCCAGAAGGATGCTCATGTTAAACCACTCCTGAAGAAACCCAATTTGGACAAGGAAGTTTTCAAAAATTACCGACCGGTAGCCAATTTAAACTACCTTGGAAAAACAATCGAGCGAGTTGTTTCATCACGGATCTCTGACCATGTTCGTGCTAATAACCTGTCGGACACATTTCAGTCAGCCTATAAACCATTTCATGGAACGGAAACTGCTCTTCTCCGCATCAACAATGACATTTTATCTGCCATGGATGCTGGAAAAATCACTGCATTAGTTTTGTTAGACTTAAGCGCCGCTTTTGACACGGTCGATCACAAAATCCTTCTCTCCCGCCTTCAATATCATCTTGGAATACATGACACAGCCCTGGATTGGTGTAGGTCCTACCTTTTAAATAGGCCCCAGGATGTTTGTATTGGTAACACTATCTCCGAGCCTGTTATTCTTGACTATTCTGTACCCCAAGGCTCTGTGCTCGGCCCACAGTGGTTTACTGTTTAATTATACCTTTCCAGTTCGTGATATCATGTTGAAGTATAATTTAAATTACCATGTCTATGCTGATGACACGCAGCTTTACATTACTTTTAAATCTTCTCAAGAACCTGCCGATTCCTGCATTACAACACTGGAGAAATTGAACGATGAAAAAACAGAATTTGTTCTATTTGGATCACGTCAGCAATTGTCTAAAGTTTCTCTTCCATTTATTACAATTGGTGACTCGCAGATAACCCCCTCTTCACAAGCACGTAATTTGGGTGTTATATTTGACTCGACAATGACTTTAAAACCTCATATCTCCAACATTGTTCGCATATCATCATTTCATATCAGAAATATTAGCCGAATAAGGAAATACTTGAATAAAAGTGCTGCTGAACAAATTATACATGCGTTTGTCACATCACGGCTCGATAACAGAAATGCTCTCCTCTACGGTCTCCCGCAGAATCAAATATTTCGTCTTCAGCACATACAAAACACAGCAGCTCATGTTGTGAATTTGTCCAGAAAGTCATGCCATATCACTACAATCTTGAAAGAACTGCACTGGCTTCCTGTTTCACAGATAAATGTTTTTAAACTTATGCTAATTGTTCACAAATCTTTTAATAACATTGCTCTAATTTATATTTCTGAACTGCTTAAAGTCTACACTCCATCACGCAATTTGCGCTCTAGCAACATGTCACTCCTAAAGGAACTAACTTCAAAATGGAACTGGGGTGATAGGTCTTTTTCTGTCGCGGCTCCGAGACTCTGGAATCATCATCCAACTAAACTCAAATCTTGTCATAGTATAACTAGATTTAAGTCGATGCTTAAAACTCATCTTATGACACAATTCTTCAAAGATGATGTATATTTATAATTGCATTGTAGGTACATGTATCTCAGTACATTTTGTTTTCCCCTATGCTATCATTGTATATTGTTTGTATTCATGTTTTTTCTTTGTTTCCGCGTCTTGAGCATCCAGCAGGGCGGATATGTGCGCGCTACAAATCTTTATTATTATTATTATTATTATTATTATTATTATTATTATTATTATTATTATTATTATTATTATTATTATTATTATTATTATTATTATTATTATTATTATTATTATTATTATTATTATTATTATTATTATTATTATTATTATTATTATTATTATTATTATTATTATTATTATTATTATTATTATTATTATTATTATTATTATTATTATTATTATTATTATTATTATTATTATTATTATTATTATTATTATTATTATTATTATTATTATTATTATTATTATTATTATTATTATTATTATTATTATTATTATTATTATTATTATTATTATTATTATTATTATTATTATTATTATTATTATTATTATTATTATTATTATTATTATTATTATTATTATTATTATTATTATTATTATTATTATTATTATTATTATTATTATTATTGCCATATTGACTTACTTTGTACACATTTTTTGGGTGTGCTCAGAAATCACCCCGCAGGTTGACATCAACAGATGCTTTCTCTCCTCTAAAGACAGCCCGTCATATGTAGTATAAACCTACATTGAAAAAATACACTGATTAGTCAAATCTTTAACTGTTCATTAACCCTAAACACCCCCAAATCCATCAAAATCCTCCAAGGGACACTTTCTTGGAAAAAATCAGCACTGTTTGAAACTGGTACTTTCAACTCTTCAAATGGGACAAAGTTACTACCTGGCAAGGAGTACAGGCCATAAGTGCTGAATATGAAAGATCAACGAAAATGCATGGTGTATTATGAAGATAAGGGCGTATTTCCAAAAGTGCACTGATGGATTTTGGAGGATTCAGGAATGTTCCTAGCCAGAGTGCCTAGGGGGTTTGGGTTAAAAGATAAATTATTACACATAACTCATTATAATGGGTAGGTAATTAATGAACAGTTTTCCAAAAATGGCATAAACTTATGTATTATAACAGTTTCTTTTCAATTTCCTTTCTGATTGAAATATTCTCATTTTTTCCTTAGAGAGAGTGAAACAAATTCTTAATTATGCATTAGAAAACATGGCTTCACAGTAATTAAGTTCTAGCATGATTATGCTAGAACTTAACTCTTAATTTGTAATGCATGTCCTGTCATAAATTACACCCTGGACCTTTTGGAGGGACTCCATCTGCAAGACCTACAGGTTGCAAGGGTTCTCTAAAAAGCATGCTCCTTGCCTGCTCTGCGACTGGATTAAGTGGGGACAGCACCTTGGAAGACTATTGACACCGTGCCTCCAGCATGGCCTCCAACATTGCCCCTGAGGCAAGTCAAGTCATTATATTACTATTAAACCATGCTTTTGAAAATCATTCTTAAAGATCGATCTCCTCTAGTCTAGCTTCACTATGTACGTATTACACCAAGAATTTATTTCAGTTACCAACTGGGTTTCTACACTTTTATCATGTGAAGAATGAGAATGGATCTCCAGAAAAATGCCATGCCCCGCTGAAAAATACTGTGCCACCTACAAAAAAAATTACCTGATAGAAAAATAACCTCAATAAGAGACAATAATAATGAAATGTACATTAGATGTTTTTTTATTTAGTCTAGTTTTGGGCTCAGTATGTAGTGTGTATTTCTGTTATGATTTTTTAAAGCCCATATCCATTTGTATTGTAAAAATAATGTTTGCCTTTTTGCTTATGAATTAATTTTGCAATAAAATTTTAACCCAGTGGTTTCCTTGCCAATTAATTATTCAAGTATCTTTTCAATTACCTGCTGGCCATTTTGTATGAAAATAATTACTTTCATTTAAACATTTTAAAGTAGTTTTTCCTGCCATTTATTTTGTACCTTATAAAAGGTTTTTTGTTTTCTCCCATTTTTCAAAGAAATATATGTTTTTCAGCAACTAAATGATGAGTGAGCATTACAGTTTTAAAAAATTGCTTATTTCCTAACAACCTCAAACTTGCCCATATCAGACCGCTTTTGAAAAAATGTCCCTTAAAGAGCTAGAATAGCGCGATGGTTGTGAAGGACTTCATTCACTCTTTATGACTTATTAGACATCCATGATACCAATTAAAAACACATGTCTCCAAAAACACGTTTTTAGTTATAAAAAACACATCTGAAAATACACCTGTACCTGCGTCTTATCAGCCAATTCGTAAAAAGACTGACTGCTCATTATGAATGTTAATCATATTCGACACGTCATTAGTTGCACTAAGAACTAGCCCGCAGGGCATTATGGGTAGCGGCATATTGTTTTGTACATGTTTCCTATAGGAGAAAAAGGCTTGTTCATGAACCAAATTTTCTGATAAATTTCTTCTTAAATTGTATCATTATTATTGGATTAGATTTTGGTCATGATTGTTTGATAGAAGTTCATACATCAGAACCATGCTCATACTGTGTGCTGTTGAAGACTCATCAAGGAATGGATTCAGAAATTCTAAAGTGAACTTGGGTCAACAAGTTGACCTGGGTATGAGTTGACTTGGGTACGAGTTGACTTGGGTAAGATTTGTTGAGTATTAGTTGACTTGGGTACAAGTTGACCTAATGCAGTTCAGAATTCTTTTTGTCTGTCTCCTATCATGGGAACTGAAACATATTGAGAGCGCAATGTTTACTAGAGATAAAAATGCAAAGTCACATTGACGTAAAAAGTTTACAAGATGGAATCTATACATGCTTAGTTGGAAACATTTTATTTGGGCCTTCCTCCAGACAAAGTCAACTTGCACCCAGGTTGAACTCATACCCAGGTCAACAATATTTTAAGCAAACATTCTTAAAATGTGCTTGAATTTAATTTGCATTCATTGAGACAAATTTTTTCAGGTCTCTCATTAAAATTTATTTCCATTTTCATAGGATTTACCTTGCTGCCCTTCACTACAATGAAAACACTGGAAGGGAGCATGCAACCAGTGCAGATGAGACACCTGCCTTCACGATAACATATCCACGAGTCAAGCAAGACAGCAGTGCCTACACTGTCAGGAAAATGCTTATGAAATGCACACATACAGTAAGTGTAACTTTCAAGTTTAATAAGGCCTACCAATCAGTGCTGTACATGTAGTTGAGTAGCTACCATATTCGAGTCCAAATTCCTACTGAATTTGTAATTTAAACCATATTGTCTTTTCCCAATTATCACAAAATATACATGTACATGTACATGTACATGTGTACATATATGTGAGCTAATAAAATTCCCATTTGCAAAACTTGCTTGGTTATTTCACATGGTCAGACTTTTCTGGGTTTTCAGCAGTCTCAAGCTTGAGGTACATGTATTATTTTTGATTAATTAAAACAGAATTTTACATGGAATTGGCTGAAGCTTAGGTCCTTGTGTTCAAGTACGAGTCCTTTACATTCTTTTACATAGAAGGTGGACAAGTCTGGACTTAGTTAGATGTACTCAAGAAGAACTCCATCCCATCTATCGAGAAAAGAGTTGCCAGAAAACTCCTTGCTCTCCACTGTCCCGATGCCCTTACCATTCAACTCTACCGACACCTCAGACCCTCTAGCTCATCCTGCCCCAGGTTCTTCAGACAACCAAAGATCCACAAACCCGATGTTCCTCTCTGTCCTACTGTCGCCTCCAGAGGATCACCCACATACATTGTACAACACAGCTCGGTACCTAGCTAAGATCCTCCGACACCTGGTGAGTCTCACCCAGCACCATGTATCCAACTCCAGTCAGTTCGTGAAGATCAGGAATCTCACTATACAACCCAGCAACATCTTGCTTAGTTTTGATGTTGTTTCTCATTTCACCAATGCATGTATCAACTGAAGAGACATGCCTCCTGGTGAAGAACAGACTCAAACAAGACTTTTCCCTTGATGACCGCACATCACTCTCCCCTGCACAAATACATGATCTGTTACTAATGTGTGTTTCTTCTACATGTAGTTGTTTTCAATTTCAAGGTAAGTTCTATGAGTAGACAGCTGGGACCTCCATGGGATCTCCTCTATCCCCGGTCTTGGCCACACCGCTGACCTTTGTTGTATGGCCACATGGCAGAGACACACTTCAGGACTTCCTACAACATCCAAGCAACATCCCAGCATCAAGTTTATGATAAAAGTACAAATGTAGAAGAAGATGGCAAGATCTCATTCCTTGATGTTGGCATTTCCAGAAACCCAGATGGCTCCTTGTACCATAACGTTTACATGAAACCCACCCACACAGATCGGTACCTCAGCCAGCGCTCCTTCCATCACCCCAGCATCAACTCATCGGTCAACCACACCCTCGTACAATGCGCCTACAACTTATGCGACCCGGACAGTTTACCCAAGGAACTACGGCACATCAAGACTACCCTCCAGCGCAACGGCTACAAACCCAGCAAGATCAACACATCAAAGCCTTTCCCAAACCCTGACTGCAAGGTCTCCTCTACCCAAAGTCAAACCCCCTCTGCTTGTCTTCCCTACAATTCTATGTCACATAAACTCCAGCGCATCCTCCAACAAGAAGGCATCAAGGTTTACCACTCCGCACCCAACAAACTTCAAGGACTTCTCCACACACATAAGGATAAACTGGATCCCAGCAACAGAGCGGGAGTATGCCGGATCCCCTGTGAGTTTGTCAAAGTCTACATCGGGGAAACAGGACAGAATCTCCCAACAAGACTGAAAGAACACAGAGCACATGGCCACAGAAGAGATTTTGAGAAGTCGGCCATTGTGAAGCACTCCCACATCAAGGACCACCAAATCGACTGTCAGACAGCTCAACTGATCACACCTATCAACACCTGGCATCCCAGACGCATCAGAGAGGCCATCGAGATCTTCAAGCATGACACTGTTCCACAGAACATCGGTTTCTACATCAGCAATATTTGGCGACCCCTACTATGGACCAAATAATCTTTTATATCCGAAGTCTACATCCCACCCCATACTGTGGGATCTCCTACATCCTGTGCTTGTCAACAACTGATTCAGTTCAGTGAGCACACACTCCTCTCCCCCTCTCCAAGGATCCCAGTCCCACCAGTGTCCCACCAGTGTCCCACCAGTTTCCCGATCACATGCTTCAACGCATTAATCCTCCAGCATCCAGTCTTCACAGGATCCTCCAGCAGTCTACTTAAGAAGCAGCATTTCCCAGAGTCCGGCATTCTCCTGAAGATGATCAGAGCATACTGATCGTTCATAGTTTGTTTGTTTTAATACAGATTGATAACTACATGTACATGTACTGTACACTGTACATGTAGACATGTATGTGTAGCTTGAATTGACACATGGCTAATCGAAATGTTTAAAACCAAATATAATTTGATCGGATTTGTTTGTATTCAGGGAAGGGGACTATGGTTTGAAACTTTTGCAAAGAAATGTACAGTGTACTTATAAGGGACAACATAAATGTTGGTGAAATTTCTATGAATATGATAACTTTCCTTGAATTAAGAAATGCATTAAATAAGCGATCAAAAAAAGAGTGGCATTTTAATACCTAAGTAAGACTAATTGCGGTGACACCATGTGGAATCTCAAATGAGTAGTAATTAGTTCTGAAAAGAACTGGAGGTACAACTCGACGTTTCGATCAGTATGCTCTGGTCGTCTGATCGTCCTCAGGAGAATGCATTCTCCCGAGGACGATCAGAGCATACTGATTGAAACGTCGAGTTGTACCTCCAGTTGTTTTCAGAACTAATTACTACTCAATTGAGATTCCACATGGTGTCACCGCAATTAGTCTTACTTATCATCCTCACCATGCAAAGCTACAAGTTTTACCTATTTTAATACCTTTTGTCCTTAATTTGAAAATACTTTTCTTAAAAAAGGAGGTATCTTAGAAAAGGCAATTTCTAATGAAGATGTATACCAAAATGATAGGATTTTGTTTTTATTTGGGTATTAATTACCAACAATAAACCTGTCTTTTACTTGGAGAACAATTATATGTACTTGTTATTTCATTACTAAAGCATATGCATATTCATGCTAGTTCCATGTTGTACATGCAAAGGGGGTTGGGGTTGGGGTTGGGGTTGGGGTTGGGGTTGCTGTAGCAAATCTGTGATTAATTTTGTCATTATTTTCTTGGCAAATTTGATTATAACTATGTCCAGCAATGATTTTTGGAAACTATAAAAGTGAATAATGACACATGGCCTTTACTCTGTTCATGTACATGTACTTTGGATCACTAAGTTAAAATGCAAGAAAACAATAATTATGTCACAAAACAGTTAGAATAAATTAATTATATTAAACAGAATGATTCATAAAAATATACAACTCACTTCTTCAACTTTATCTTTATCTTGTATAGTCCTCTGAACCTTAAAGGGGAAGTATCGTCATGATCGGAGTAGACTTTCAACAGGGCATGGAATCATTTAAGGTAAGATAATAGACCTGATCATGTAGGGAATTATTTTCAGTCACTGTGTTTCATCTAAAACAAGCACTCCAATTCCATGTCCTGTTGATCGTGACGATACTGGCCCCTTTAACCCTAACCCCCTAGGTATTCTGGCTAGGAACCTTCATGAATCCTCCATGAATCCAGTGCACTTTTGGAAACATGCCCTTATCTTCAAAATGCATCATGCATTTTCATTGACTTTTCATATTCAGCACTTATGGCCTGTACTTCTTGACAGGCAGTAATTTTGCCCCATTTGAAGAAGTTTGAAGAAGTGAAAGTACTAGTTTCCAACAGTGCGGAATTTTTCCAATATATGATTGAAAATCATGAAACATGAACTTTTATTCAGATTCCTGAGGACCTTATCTATTGAAAAGTGGGGATATCTCTATAACAAAGATCACATTTGTCTATCTCTTTAATATTGAAGATCTGAAAAAATTATAGGCCAGTTGCTAACTTGAAATTTGTTGGAAAGATAATTGAACTCATTGTATTTCTTCAAATAATATCATGGCTCACCACTCACAACTTACAGGATCCATTCCATTCCATTCAGCCTACAGAGTAAACCATAGCACTGAGATTGCCTTGCTGCATGTAGAGAGTGATTTTCTTACTACCATGGATAATGGCAAAATTGTTGCTTTGGTTTTACTACATGTAGATTTGAGTGCTGCCTTTGATACAGTAGACCACACCATCTTGCTCAAAATCAACATCACTGTCGGTGACACAAATACATGTAATGTATATATCCTGTCAAACATGGTGGTAATCTAGGGGGTTACCATGGATTTCACAATGTCAGCATATTTCACATGTAGTACACTCCACATCCAACAACCTCAGAAATTTAAGTAGGATCCGGAAATATCTCTCTAAATAAGCAACAAGGCAACTGGTGCATGCCTTTTTCGCCTCTCATTTAGACATGTGCAACTCACTTCTTTATGGTATCCATATGTTTTCAGTTAAAATAAAACACAGCATTATGTCTATTAACACGTTCTAGACGCTCTTCACATGTTATCTCGATTCTATTTAATCTTCACTGGCTTTCAATCAAATTTAGAAACATTTAGAAATTCATGATCCTTATATACCGCTCAATACATGGTTACATCACTGCCATACTTATCTGAACTCATCACTTCTTATACTCAACATCTTCTGATCGAACCTTATTTTATCGGTCCTAGGGCAACAGATCATTTGGTATTGCTGCCCCATGTCTGTGGAACAACCTTTGCGTCAATATTATTTATGTGTATTCAGCTCCGTATACAATGTACATCTACATGTACATCTACACGTACACGTACACTGCATGTACAATGTACATGTACAGTGACGAGATGTGTAAATATAAAAAACACGTGAACAGTACACGTGTGGCAATTGCAAACATACATGTACATATGTCTGTTGTGTCTGAGGTGTTGAGGGCGCAATTTATGTATTAAAATTAATTAATAATAATTAAATAGAAGGAGTATTAGTGCAAAATATGAAGTCATTCTGAGCTTGGCAAGTATGAAAATTTTTCTGGATATGGTTCACTGAGAGAAGAAGAAAAAGTAAAAACTAGAGGTATTGAGTTTCAAGGTGTCGAGTGTGTGCATCATATGTGATGACGTCATCTCCTAAAGTTATTAAAAGACAAGAGTTACTTCAGGAGATATGAGTTTTCATAATATATAATTAAAATGACATAATGTGCTATACTGAAAACATTAACTTCGGGTTCAGTCATGTGACTGAATGTATACTTCACACAGAAGTAATACATTGGATGTTTTTTTATCGTCATACTAAATGTGATGAAATTCTGTTCGATAATTTCTGAGATGTGAAAATATTCCTTTTAAATACTGCTGCCAGGGAGCGCTCTGATCTGTGATGAAGTAATTAAACATTTGTTAATGATGAGATGTGACTAGTCACTTTATTCACAGAAGTCCGATATTCACTTTCTCTATCACATTGGCTGTAGACTATATAATAGTGTTGCAGAATATTTTATTCTGTTGAACTTCCGGTTTCAACAGGAATAAAAGGTCAAAACTGGGTCATGCCTGTATATGGAATGTCACATAATTCGAGGTCTCTACGATGATGCAAAGAGTGTTAATTTATCTGGTGTGGTTCATGAGATATGATTTTTTAAATATTAAACCTCTATTTGATGTAATTCGATATCTAATGATGTCAACATCACAACTTCATTATGACATTAAATATATTTACCTTCATGTCAATGTAAAAGTATTCGCGAAGTTATAAGTTAGTCTAAACGTTGCAAATATGGTTTTCTCTTAAGAAACGTTTCACGACAAAACTTGCATCCATGGTGCTGCGTGTGACTTGACTTAAGACTACTGCCTCATGCTCTGTGTGCACAATGATAGGCCTACATGTATGTGTGGAACGGCTGTGTGCTTGCAGAATGGCCTGTACAAATACATGTACAGAATAGAACTTCAGAATATTTCTTCACTTAAACTTCTGCTTTCGACCAAAAGTAGAGGTCAGATTGGGGTCATGTCTGTGAACAAAATGTGATTGAGTTCAAGATCTTTAAGATGATGAAAAGATTGTAAAAATATCTTCTGTGGTTCATGAGATACGATTTTTTGAAATATTCAACTTCCGGTTTCGACCGGAAGGAGAGGTCAGATTGAGGTCATGTCTGCAAACGAAATGTCATATAATTCAAGATCTTTAAGATGATGCAAAGATTGTGAAAATATCTTTTGTGGTTCATGAGATATGATTTTGTGAAATTCAATATCTGATGACCTCATTATGATGTCACAACGTAGTTTACAACTAAAGGTCTAAGTAATGCTGTGAACTTTGCAACTATGTTTTTTGTGTTGGATAAATCTCACTGCGAAGTAGAAGGAGAAGAAAAAGTTAAAAAAAAAAAAAAAAAAACGAACAATAACAAGATGTGTTCGCACTATAGCTTGAACACCTAACTAGAATTTAGTGTTTGTTTTAACATACAAACACTAGGTGTTCAAGTTAACTTCCGGTTCAATCAAGTTAGCAGTTGATGATGTGATAATCATATTTTTGAAAATGTCTGATGTCTTTAATAATGACAATATCAATGTCATCTTCAAAACACCTATACATTTTGTGTTAGAATGTCTTAAAAATGAAGTTCCTGTTTGGACCAGAAGTAATTAAGGTCAAATAGTCTGTGGGCTGGAGGGGTCTAGTGTGCACCCCCCCCCCCCCCATAACCCACCGCCACCAATATTTTATTGTTCCTTTGGATGTCCTAAACACACACACAAAATGTTAACATTGAAAATTTTGGGTTGCACTATCTGTTCTGGCCCACTATTTGTTTGCCCATATAATGAGCTTATGCTGATAATTCTTAGCACTAGGGGTGGAAGATCAAACATCTCGCCATTACTCCATCATGCTTTCACCTATTATCATGTAAATTGGTCCAATTAATGTTCAGTCATATGTCATCATGATGACGTCATCAGTTCTCATGAAAACGACAGCTAGAGGGTGCTATAATTGTACATATATTATGCATATTTTAATTATTGGGATTTTCAGATAAATATCTCATTACAAGTCATTTAGCTTTTATAGTTGCCACCAAGAACAAAAAATTAATTAATTTATGCCTTAAATGGGTTTGTCTATGTCCAATGTAACCACAAAAATGTGTTAACTTAGAAGTTTTTTGGATTTTCTATCTCTGGGGGTATTTTTTTAAGCCCCCTGTATTAAGCTTAGTTGGACGTCCATATCACTACATATTGAATAATCCTTTATTTCTCTAACATGTTTATTCATATGTCGTCAAGATGATGTCATTGGTTGTCATGGAAACTACCTCTAGAGGGTGCTGTACTTGGATGCATATCATGCGCACATGAAGTAATGGATATAATTATTTCTTATACTCAAACTCACAATAAATAGCACCAACTACAAATTCATTTGAATGCCACTTGGCCACAGCTTACAAGCTTTTTTATTCAAAGAGGTTGGCACCATCAACCACCGGAATACCAAACTATGGGCAAACCGGATTTGTCATTAAACAGCATTTGATAAAGACAAACAAACACACACCCTGAGATACCCAAGACCTCAGAGAAAAACCAGCTGGGACCACCTATACAGCGTACCCAAGACTCTGTATACCCATACAGAACCTGGCACCACTAACCCCCAATGGGGATAGTTATTAAAACATTTAAATGTTGACAATAACAAACAGTATAATGCACATGTGTAACATATGCTAATACACAGCATATCATATGAATCAATACAATATGAATCAACCAAGTGTTCGCGTCCCACCTAGGAAGCTGCGGTCTGGACTAGCCCGAGGGAGATCCCGGCACTATGAACACTTGATAACATGTAAATAACGGAGGACTAAAATCTCCATATTATTAAGTTTAATTTTCTAGGACTGCAGTAACTGTTAATTGCCAGAACTGCTGCACCAAAAGTGGAAAGTTAATGTGCTATTCCGCCCAAAACTGCCACACGCGAGAAGCGCGCCCAAAGGAACAGAACAAAAACACCCACAAAAGTGCACCAGTTACAGCACAGACAGAATACAATTACACAGATTAGCCTTGAAAATGGAAAGCCCTTTTTGGAGACAGATGAACCCAATCGAAACGATAAAGGCTAGCATCCGACCAGATAAACTGCGGGTGCTGCAGTACCCTAGCCCCAAGCTTTTTACACTGCGCTTTCACCCAACAATTGGCTGCTTTACGTACATTTTCGATGGATTGTTGAGAAGTGGCACCAAAATAGAACATTCTCAGGAGAATGTCTGACCAAACTACAATAGCTTGCGGAAACCTTTGCCGGCAAATGCCTAAGGCCGAAGTGATGAGCTGTCTCAAAGTGAACAAGTCATGAGACACCAAATCATTCGTCCCTAAATGCAAAATGATCAAAGTGGGGATAGGGGTTATGAAACCCTGATAGCAAACCATGAAGGTCCTTCAAGTGAGCACCTCCTCGGCCATTCCAACGCACCAGATTGGGTAAATTCAAATCCTGGCGTGCCCTGCGCACAATGGAGTCACCTACCACCCAGACACTATGAGCCCCTGCATATGAAATAAAACTTGATTGGACAATTACAATGAAACTAAAAGCCACTGCTACCGCCCTGGGGAAAGGGGCGAATGTACCGGTGGAATGCTTCCGTGCGCCAGCGACCAGACCTCTTTATGTCTGCAACGGGCACCCCCAGTGCAAAAGCTGTGGACGTAGCTGCCATCCGGAAAGAATGGGACCAATAGCGATCGCCCGCCACCCCATAAAACAACAAAGCAGCCCTAAGCACCGCTGTGAACTGATACCGTGTGAGGGGATCACCGCGTTCATGGCAGAACAAGGGGCCGGACAATTGTTCCACGCTTGCAAATACCCTTGCAAAGCAGTAACTGGACAGATTGCCACAATATGCAGACTTGCGATATGAACCCACATGGAGGGCCAGCCTGATTAGTTTTAGAATGAAGTATGGCCAGTACCACAGACATGTTAGATTGATTGCCACAGAAACACACACTGGAATACTGTAACAGACACTTGCATATGGTAAGTGGAATTGGCGGTAAACTCCCCAATGCGCAAACAGCCGAAAGAAGCTGCCCGAAACATGGTGCTTTCAAATTGGGAAGCACATACCTTGGGCAACACCTCTAAAAGTCGGCACAAAAGCGACAATGAAATCGGCAATCGCTCATCTTGCCTAGCCCCGTCCCGCCTGTAACCTACCAGCAATTTTGCCACAATAAAATTATTAGTTGGACCAGCCCATCCCCTAAGTTTACAAAAACACCCCACCCCTGCCACATATATATTAATTGTGGATGGAGAATAGTAATGTAAAGACAGCCATGAGATGAATCCCGCAATATCTTGCAGAGAAACAGTTGACACAGCCGAAGCTTGATGTGCTTTAAAACTGCAAAAGGCGTGCCACCCCGACATGTAAACCGTGTGTGTATTCTTAGCGAACGCCAAACTTAACAACCGTCCCATTTCCGCTGCTAAAACACGTGGGGCAGCTGAGGTAAAGGGGTAATGCCCGGCTGGGCCCTTGGAGCTAGGGCCCGAAAGCGCTCCATCTGAAAACGAGAAAGTGCATCAGCTATGTTATTATGAACACCTGGTATATGCACTGCCTTAACTACTTCTGGTTCCTTTTTCATACAAGTTGATCCACCAGAACGTGAGAAACATCTTACACCCACTACCACAAGAGCAACCTCAGAACCCGAAGACCTATGAGCTTTTGCAAGCACTGAAGAAGGACTTTCAATAAACAAAATTGACATGTCAATGTAAGCACTACTCCAAATCTTTTCTTTCAATGACTGCGAAATGTGTCCCCCCAGCAGTAATCCTGAGTCGGTGCGTGGAATAGGAGCCGGCTGAGTTAAAGAAGCCAAACCAGCACTAGATGCCTGCGTTGAAAGAAGCATGCTGGGAAAAACTTGAGGCCCAGTGACCATCCCCCCTGAAACCGTAGGGAGCTGGTGACTAATGCTTGGCAGAACACAAGTTGCGAGCGCTGAAGGCACAATGCCACCACTACTAGTACTAACGCCGCTAGGCTGACTTTAGCAAGCGGCTTGGTTAAAGCCAGAAAGCGCAGGATTAAGGCTCCAAACACTGGACCCGTTAAATGACTGGGGGCACTATAATTATAGCCACTAGTAGTAGTAGTATAACAAGGAATGCCTTGACAAAAAGAGCTAATAATGAGTAATATTACTAGAAACAAAACCAGTCCAAGTGGGATTACCACAATCATGACAATCATTAAAGTCCACAGGTCCAGCGGCAATGGCTGCTTCCTGTATGCAAGGGTACACTAGACCATGGAGTAAGGAATTTTCCTTCCTCCATGACTAGACTGACCTGACTGGACGGCTGGTATGGTGGGACAGGAATGGTGAACGTGGTCATGCCAGCATCAGTTCCAGATAACAAGGGTACAGAACACTGTCACCGAGCTTGGGGTTGAAACCTCCACCATCTTATGATGAGCCTGGCGTCTGGGAAGGGGGCCGTGCGACTACGCTTAGCCTTCGGTAGGGAGAGCTCTCGTGCCTCACCCGTCACCGGAGTCGCTCGCAACCGGGCTGGAGGGCGAACCTGACGCTTCGGTCGTGGCATCATTGAAATGACTGACGCAATACAATAGACAATGAACTAGTTGCAATTGCAATCAAGGGCTTGTAGTCGGGAGACCGGACTCGAAGGTCGCCTCGTAAATTGTAAAGTTAACGTTAGGCCCCTATTCCCTCGTGACAACAAATTCAGCCCAGTTACAGGTTGTGCAACCGCAAACAAAACGAAGAGGTGTGAAGGCCGATGTACTGCAGTGATTAATCAATCCATAAAAAGACAACAGAAGATCTGACTGTTACATCGAAGATGAACTACTGTCGCAAAAACTCTTCCAATGATGAAGAAAATCCAAAAATTTGTGTCGCACCAGTCGATCTGCCCACGAAGAAATTTATACAATAACGTTAGTTCTTGTAAATAACTATTTGTTACAATCAACCGAAACTGGTCCGTTGTAAAAGTTCCTGTCGCCAGACAAGTTGAATCGTACACAGATAGAACTGTATCCACCGAAGAAAAGTTACATTTGTTGAAAAATCATAAACCGCTAACCCAAAAACTCCATGGACTTAATAAACAATGAGCTGGAGCTGTGACAAGAATGCCCCAAACCGCACTGGTTGCTTGACACCAAGCGCCAACCTTTACATCGCGCAACCTGATTGGCTAAAAACCTCTACCAAAGTTTGTCACAAGACAAACTATTGGTGGAGGTCTAAATGCGGGAAACTTCCCGCCTATGCCCCTGATTGGCTGTGCCATGATCCACCCTGGGCATATAAAAGGCTTGACGTGGAAAATAGCCCATAAGCCTGCCGCTGGCTAACGAGTGCACAACAATATGCATGCCCATTGAGAAAACCCGATCCGTATTGTAAGTTGCGCATAACGCATTTGATCACTTTCATGATAAAATGATTTATTTTTAGCCAATGTAGTACACTAGTTATCACTAGTGGGATAATGTATCTGTCACGATGTGAATTTAAATATTTAGAAATTATCTTTTTGCTGTACATTTTCCGTATTAGAGTAACCATAATTAGTTTTACTATGGCCACACCTTTGGCCTTACGTCATGTGTATTAGTATGTTAATTATTCAAGGCATGGCTATAACGTAATGTGTATTAGTATGCTAATTATTCATGTTCGCTGGAAAACCAAGCCCAGGTTATTGTAGTTTACAATCTGGTTCATTGGGTAAGAAATTAACAATTGAAATGTTACGAAAGATAAAAAGGGAGTACTGATCACGAGATATTTTGTTGGGAGGAGATTTTGAAATCCTAGGGTAGAAAGGATATCTGTAAAAGAGTTGTGATGAGAACATCCTGAGGAGAGGGCATGAAATTAGCCAGCCTCTGATGAATGTTAATTTGTTTAGATTCCCACTTGTGAAGTGAAGATCGGGTTTATAAATAGGTATACCCGATAGATAGTTATAGATTAAATTCTATGATATTGAGTTCGGATATCCAAGACATCGATCGTCAACTCTCCAGAGACACTCTTTCTGTAACGATCAAATGGATTCCAAGCCAGGATCACCAAACTGACATGTAAGTTTACAATTGATATGATTTTATGTTCAACTTAACAAGTGTAATTGTTGGCAAATCGACAATTATTGACAATTGGATTGTGATTTATGAGGATAGAGCTTTACGGTGGTTCACAGTAACGTAGTTCCACCAATGAACTTGTCATAGTCGGACGAGTTCAACTGGATAAGCGTTGGGTGGTTTTAATGCTTAAAAACAATACGGTGCATTATTTGCTGAGTAGTTGTGACATTAAAAAACTGGCGGAGGAGTGCAGGTATATGCATTTACTTGAATATTTCAGGGTCTGGTGGTGAGGACACGAGTTAACGTAACACCGGAACTCTGATGGTGGTTGGTAAGATGTCTATGTCCGACGTAGCTTATCGGGTGCGGACTGGCGATATGCACAGAGACCCGTCAGGACCCCGAACTGGGAAAAATTAAGACGACTGGATTCAGTAGCTGGTGTGACTAATTTACCATGACTATGGCCAAATATTAAAAGAAGTAATTTGCAAATATTGTAAAAATCGTTTAGTTGTATATAATCTGTATGGACAATTGGCATTAGGCTACAAAAGGCTACAAAAGGTTACAAATAGGCTACAAAAGGTTACATGCTATAGATTGGGAAGATTCTGGGCATGTGACAGTATCATTAAGTTTTAATGTACATGTACTTGGCAAGGATGTTTCAACTGTAACGTTAAGAAAAACGAAAGATAAATTTGAAAATATTTTGTTAAGGGGTCTCTGGAAGTCATTGCTTAAGCCGCTATCATGTCAAATTCAACCAGGAATACTTAGCATTTGGGGTGGGAGGGGATTACACAAACCTCCATTACTCCGGCATGCTTTGACTTACATGTATTTTGATAAATATTATGCGCAAATGAATAAATGGTTAAATATATTTCTTATTTTTCACCATTGTAGTACAATATAGGGACAATGTATCATTAATTTTTAACTGGATATGATGTCAACTCTAGTGTAAGAAAAAAGGATAAATTTGAAAATCTTGGGTTAAGTTGTCTCTGGAGATCAGTGTTAAAGCCCCTATCGGCCCCTTGTTCAGCTAAGAATCCTTAGCCATATGTGGTGGGAGGGATTAAACAAACCTCCATTACTCTGGCATGCTTTGACTTACATTCATAAAATTTGGAACTTTTAATGTTCATGTATATGTTGTCAAAATGACATCATTGGTTTCCATGGAAACTTCTATGTTATACTACATCTTCTGGTTCATTGCTGACTCGGTCCTTGTCTGTAAAAAGAAGCTTCCTGTTTGGGATGGTCCACCTTGACAAGGAAGCCTCATTCCAGGCTGTATGGGAGCACCAAATCAACATGAAACTTCCTGAAAGCAACTCCTGAAAGGATACAGTATCCTCACAAAGTCAGACAATACAACAGTGTTGCACTGCGGCACTTGTTCCAAAATGTGATGTATGAGCCAAGGTGTCTTCCTGTCAGCAATTCATCTGCCATCCAAACTCAGTGACACATGTTTTATTTTCGGGAAGGGTTATCCAATGGAAGGTCACTCCAGCCTGGTTTTAGGCACAGGAAATCATCAACCGGCTACATGGTTCTCTCCAAACATGAATACATTTTATCCACAGACTTTGCCTACAGATGTGCTCAATTCATCACCTTGATTGTTCAGCTTGATTCACTGCTTTCCTGTGAGGCTGTGTAGGCTGGGTACTTCTTCAAGTGGTGGGTCGAAGGCACCCAGTGACTGTGTGCAGGGTATTGTTCAGGCTCCTGTCCACCACAGGAGTATGTTTGCTAATGCACCACACAGAAGAACATAATTCAGCAGAAATGTACACAAAAACTGTATTAAAAGTGCATAGGATGACACTGGCCATACAGCACAATGACGGCACAAAGGCGCTCCTGGGAGCACCATATCCTTTTGGAGTAGTTTTGAAAAGTCCTGAGCCTTAATGCTTTTTATCCATAGGTGTTACCAACAAATTACTTCATAAGTTTGTTCACCTTCATTAGTTTGTGCCTGCCTGTGTTGTCCTGTACTGTCCTGTGTCTGCCAGTGCCAGTTTGTGCTGTATGGCCAGAACTAGGAGAGCTAGTGCCATCCTATGCACTTTCTATATACTTTTATTTACATTTTTGCTGAATTCTGCTCTTCTGTGTGGTGCAGTAGTAAACATACTCCTGTGGTGGAACAGGAGCCAGAACAGGAGCTGGAGGTTTGTTTAATCCCTCCCACCCTATATGATAAAGATTCTTGACTGAACAAGGGGCTGATAGGGGCTTTAACACTGATCTCCAGAGACAACTTAACCCAACATTTTCAAATTTATCCTTTGTTTTTCTTACACTAAAGTTAAAAATTAATGATACATTATCCCTATAGTGTACTACAATGGCTAAAAATAAGATACTTATTAACCATTTATTCATTTGTGCATAATCTTCATCCAAATACAGCGCCCTCTAGAGGTAGTTTTCATTGCAACCAATAACGTCATCCTGGCAACATATAAATTAACATTTAATGTGTCAAATTTTATTAATGTACATGTACATGTAAGTCAAAGCATGCTGGAGTAATGGAGGTTTGTGTAATCCCCTCCCACCCCAAATGCTACATGTAAGTATTCATGGCTGAATTTGAAATGATGGGCTTAAACAATGAGCTCCAGAGACCCCTTAACAAAATATTTTCAAATTTATCTTTTGTTTTTCTTTACATTACAGTTGACAAATCCTTGCCAAGTAAAATTTAATGATACGTTATCCCCACAGTGATAACTAGTGTACTACAAGTGCTAAAAATAAGAAATAGTTGTATCCATTAATTCATGTGCGCATGATGCACCCAAGTACAGCGCCCTCTAGAGGTAGTTTCCATGACAACCAATGACATCATCTTGACGACATGTGAATGAACATTTATTGTGCCAAGTTTGATTAATGTAGGTCAAAGCATGTTAGAGAAATAAAGGATTATTCAATATGTAGTGATATGGACGTCCAACTAAGCTTAATACAGGGGGCTTAAAAAAAATACCCTAGAGATAGAAAATCCAAAAAACTTCTAAGTTAACACATTTTTGTGGTTACATTGAACATAGACAAACCCATTTAAGGCATAAATTAATACATTTTTTGTTCTTGGTAGCAACTATAAAAGCTAAATGACTTGTAATGAGATATTTATCTGAGATTTTCATGCTCCTTCGCTGCGCTCATACACATGAAAAACAGTTTATTTCTAACACAATGAGACAACAACATATTTTTGAAAATCTTATTTATTGTTTATTTATTATATTATTTAATATAAAGCATGGGAGAGGGCCAGCACTTGATTGCTTGAATGTCTTCTCCATAGTCATAAATATTTTGTGATTCAGTAGTTCTAATATTCGTCATTTCCCAGATTTAATGATTAGTTTTCTTTACATGCTAATATCATAATCATAGATTATTAGTGAGGGACTATTAAACACGTTTTACAGTTATAATTATTTCTTTATGTAATCTCAAATACAGTTTTCCATATTCATTTATATTAAAATGACCATGACCCTCTAGGTCATTTGAGTATCTTCCCAGTATCTCATTCTTAATTGTACACAAAACATACTGATGAAATACATTTTATTTAATTTTAATAGTATTTCTCTCATCATCATCACAACGCCAAGAGCCGTTGTCTGGCCCGTAGACGCCCACTTCTACGAACTGGTTGCACTGAAAGTTTCTGGATTTCAGTTCTGTGCAGCCCAGCGTCCTTCAGTTCCACAACTGAAAGACCGCTCCACTGTGTCAAGTTGTCCACCCATCTGGCACGAGGTCATCCAAGTCCTCTCCTTGTATGTGCTGGAAACCCCGCGATCACAGCAGCTGACAGACCACCACTTCGCACTGCATGACCGCACCAGCTTGCTTTTCGTGCATACACTGTGTCAGTAGAAAAAGTCCAGCGACCTCCAATGCGTCTTTCCAGCTCCTCATTTGACACCATGTCTTGCCAAGAGAGACCGAGAAGGCGCCTCCATATCTCACGACCGAATGCATCTAGGCGTTTGGCTTCAGCAGTCTTCACTATCCACGTGCAGCAGCCATACGTTAGGCGTGAGGCCACAAGGGCCTTGATGAGGTGGAGCTTGGTAGTGATGTTGATGCGGGTGGATTTGAGGTATGTGCAACGGTTCAGAGTTTCTTTGGCAATCGCGATACGACAGCGAATCTCCATGGCATCATCTAAATCATGTGTGATGGTAGTGCCGAGGTATTTGATATCTCTCCGGTATCTCATCTTAATTAAATACACGTTCTGAATTAATACATTTTTGTTCAATTACAATTGTACTATTTCTCCTTTACCTGACCATCTAGGTCCTTCGAGTATTTTCCTATCATACCTATTCAGTTAATTATTGATAGAACACCAAAAGATCCTATTACAATCAATTCCTAGTAATTGTTCTACTTTGTTTATAATGTTGCATATTTTCATCTTCGCTTCTTTATGTAATAATAATATTAGTTTAGGCTTGTTCATATTTATTTGTGCCATTTCATCATGTATTAAAAATAATACAAATATTTAAGAGATAAATAGCATGCTGTTCTTAGATCTATTAATTTATTATTTTGGCCACCGAATGTATCAATGATAGATCTAACCTGCTCCAGGGATACAGGTGTCTTTTGTACTGGAGGTTTGTGTAGATTTCTCCTTCCGCTAATTACAATATGTTGAACTAAAGGTGAATCAACTGGATTTGATTTAGAGTTTACTAGGGAATGTAACCATTTTAGTGCTGCAGCTGTTGAATTTATTGCACTTTCTGAATTGGTATTTGATTTTACATGGACCAGAAATGCTGCAATGATTTCATCTTGAATTGGAAGTTTGATAACAATTCTGAGTTTTTTGAGCCATTCGAAAAATTGTCTACATTTATACAAATACCCGGCTATTGTTCTATCAGCTTTTAGCGAAGAGAGCATCTTGAAAAATTTGTCTCTTGACTTCTTTAAACTGGTTGGGAAATTCAGTCCAAAATTGTTGATTATATATGATCTGTAACACATCTTTGAATTTTGTCTCAAGATTTGTCATCTTAAGACAGGTTGGATGCTTCGGCTGTCCTGGCGCAAGATGCTCTTGAGACGGTGGCGATCTGTGTGTCTGGTGAGGGACCGTGAGTATCAATTGTGGTTGGAGGACTTGAGATTGATAACAGTCGTTGGGATGTTGGGACCTGCCAGGGGCTGGATGCATTTCTGGTGTATAAATTGTTGTATCCGATGGGAAAGCCGGCCCTCGCTCTCGGCCTGATTCTCTGCGACATTCCTGATCTGTATGGGCATTGCCTTGCCCAGTGTCCAGGCATCCCACAGGAGAAACAAGAAAAATTAAAAAGGCGAACGATGCTGTTCGATTTTATACAATATGCTTTATCTGTGGTGTATGTGTGTTGGGGTGGGGGTGGGGGTGGGGGTGGGGGGAGGGGGAGTGGGGGGGTAGGGGTAGTAGTTGTGGAGGGCGAGTACTAAGCTTCTTCGATTCAATTACTTGACACCAAGCAATACGTGCGTAGGCCTGAACTGATTTTTGGTTGTAAGAGACGCCATATTTATAGTGACATGCATCATTAACTTTTGTGAATGGATTAATCAATGCGTATTGTGTAATATCAGGAACGATTCAGCGGGAAAGTTTTGAATGCGTGATCTAGTCATCCAACCGAAGCAAACTAAATTTTCATGCTCCTTCGCTGCGCTCATACGCATGAAAAACAGTTTATTTCTAATGGATGACCTAATGATCACACAATGAGACAACAACATATTTTTGAAAATCTTATTTATTGTTTATTTATTATATTATTTAATATAAAGCATGGGAGTGGGCCAGCACTTGATTGCTTTATGAACAATGACAAAGAAAAATAAGGGGTATGAGCTTTAATTACCTCGAAAAAGACTACGATCAGCACCCGACGGGAAATGCTTGAACATTTCGTCCTTCTTGATCTTTTATGGCGGCTTCTTCGGCAGCTTGAATTCTCTTGCGTTGCTCAGCCGAGATAACCTCTTTTCCCTGTTTCTCGAGGTGCTGCACTGTGGTCCAGCCGGATTTGCTGCTGTCCGCAATTCTTATCTTTTTCTTTCTATCGGCGACCAGTTCTTCTGCTTCTTGAATGGCATCAATTGCTTCTTGTATTTCACCTTTCTTAAGTAGACATATCTTAATTTTATCTAACAAGATTTCTAATTGACCACAGAATTCAAACTGGGCTGAATTGCCAGGTCTGTTGAGTTCTTTCGCCTCAAGTTTGTTCTTAAGTTCTTTAAGACAGATCGCTTCTTTGGGATTCTGTAGGCTCTCAAATTTATGATTAAAGTATTCCTTAAACTTGTCGAACAAGGCTTCAGGATTGAAAACACTTGCTGACGTTGATTGCTCTTGATCTCTTGACATATTTGAGTAGTAGTTGTGGAGGGCGAGTACTAAGCTTCGATTCAATTACTTGACACCAAGCAATACGTGCGTAGGCCTGAACTGATTTTTGGTTGTTAGAGACGCCGTATTTATAGTGACATGCATCATTAACTTTTGTGAATGGATTAATCAATGCGTATTATGTAATATCAGGAACGCCTGATTTAGGCAGCGGGAAAGTTTCGAACGCGTGATCTAGTCATCCAACCGAAGCAAACTAAATATTTACCCCTGGGTGGAAAGAAGCAATTAAGGTAAAGTGTCTTGCTCAAGGACACAAGTACCCCGGTCGCGGTTGGGATTCGAACCCACATTCTGACGACTCGGCCATCAGAACACAAATCCGATGCACTAAACCGCTTGACCATGGCACTTGTACATATGCACTGGGATCAAGTGGCAGTCATATAGACAGGCAACATTCTCTCTCCCCCTGTTGAAATCAAGAACAGGGTCCGACAGGGCTGTGTACTATTCCTCAGTCTGTACAAAGTAATGATCTTCAGAGAAATTGAAGACTGCCGAGAGCTCAATGTGGGGGAAGTAAATATACCCTGACAATATGGTGCCTTATGGCAAAAAACAAAAAACAATCTTCATAACCTACTGGAAAAATTAAATTTCAAAGCTTTTTTTACCTTGGTGATGTAGTTTGTCATTGAACTTGCACTTGATTCTGAGGTCACACTGCGAACACATGAGATGTCACCTGTAAAAAAGGAAAAAGTCTTTTAAGATTTAAATAACAAATAATATACAAATATTGATCAGCTTTGCACAGTTTGTTCCACAAACTGATGCGCAAGGTCTCATAAAGAAGCAGTGCAGTCTGGGAGACTTACCTGGTGTGTATTAAAGAGAACTGTGTGCATTTCTCATGTGTGCACCTTACTGTACTTGCCCGCGTCTAGAGTTTGAGATTGCATCCAGTTCTAGCTTCTAAAATATCCAGTTGACTGATTCTGGCCGATTCTTTGTCAGGAAAGTATTGCATGGAATTAGCCGGACTCCATCTGGCTCTCATCTAATGTGTGAGTAGAACATATGAGGGGTCCCAGAATGGAATCAACTTATAACTTGGAGGTCTCTCCAGATACATTCCATAGATAAGTTGGATTATCTCCTGATTATTGGAGATCGCAAAATACTTGAGGGCATGGAGAACTCCCTGCATCTCAAGCATGTTGCTTGGTATTCTGGCCCCCACGTTCCCACTATTTGGCAACTGGACATCGAGGCATCTGTTGATATAACAGTTGGGTTGGAAGAACAAAAGCAGATGAAATTATGATAATTCTATCATATTTTTTCCATTATTCCAACAAAAGTGTACTGGAAAAAATTCCTTCCAGATAGCTCTCGGCGAAAAAGGTGAATTTTGAGCAAGTTGACCATGTGGACTAAAGCAGTAATACACATGGTTTTAATGTCAATGTAATGCTATAAACTCAAAGTAAACTGGCCCTAAATCATAGCTTTAACTTCCAAAACACAGACCCAACATAACTATTAAAGAGAGGTGAAACTTGTGAAACTTTGGAATTTGCTTCCCAAACACAGATTTTCTCGGGGGAAAATGGAAGTCTCAAGGTGATGACTGTGTTAATTCTGATTTCATTGGTGCATTGTATTGACACATAACATGTACAACAGTTGTTTTATGTTGCTGTTTATCTTAAATTATTAATAATAATAATAATAATAGTAATAATAATAATAATAATAATGTGTGGACTTATATAGCGCACGTATCCACCAACTGAGTGGTGCTCAAGGCGCATTATATTATTACCCCTGCTCATAAGGCTCATAAGGCTCATAAATCATTCCTGAAACCATCTCAGCTCTCTGGGGAGTATACAGCTCAATTTCTGCCATTACAGCGCATATAGGGCTAATCAACCAACTCTGCCACCCATTTAGCCCCTGGGTGGAGAGAAGCAATTATGGTTAAGTGTCTTTCTCAAGGACATGTGTCACGGCCGTGATTCAAACCCACATTCTGCTGCTAACACCAGAACTTGAGTCCGGTAAGCTAGACCGCTCGGCCACGACACTCCATTATTGTACTTCATGTAGTAACATGGGATCTTTTGAGGCAATGTCTGGTAGCAATCGTAAAACAGTTGTAACTGTTTTTTGGACAAGGCTTAGCATTTAAATTTTTTCTGCTAAAATCGCTTCAAAACGAGTACTAAGCTACCGTTTCAGCTACCATTTCCAATAAGAAAGCATATAAATTAATTAGTCCCTCCACATACTGTACATGTAGTACCAAAATAATTGCTGGCTCATGGACTACAGTACCCTTTGAAGTTGTGGGGAGTCTTGTGGGGTCATGAGGTCACTTGCGTTGGGAATTGAATGGGTTATTGGATTGAACAATGTGTAGACAATGTTTATTACGTCTCACTGTCTAGCCATGGTGGTAAGTGCAATATAAGCACGACTCCATCAGTTTTGTTGTAGTGCAATATGTTAACAATTCACAATAATCTTATTTGTATTGCTAATTCGCAATAAATTTGTTTGAAAGGAACTAAAACTAGACATAATCCGTAGAAATTTTCCCACTTTAGGCCAAAAAAGTCTCTGGTTTCTGGTCTCTGCATATGTCGCCTCAGACCAGTGCATTGGCATTTTTAATTTTCTTTTTTTCCCTATGAAACCTATGTCCAATTGCAGCCAAAATTGCTGGATCAATTGGAATTCTGCCGCACTGTGTTTTGAATGACTTTTTCACATACTGTAGGGGTATGAACGTTTGCCCAATTTGTGCAGCCTCTCTTAGCCACTATACTTTGTGTATGGGAAATTTGGTCTGGTTCCAATAACCGCATCATGCTAATATGTATCACTTTACAAAAACGATTACCAAAAAAAAAAGTATTACAGTATTTTATGATATGAAAATCATGCATATTTAAATGTTGACCTTAAAAATCAACAAAACAAAATACACATTTGCAGGAACTGCAGGTGCTGTGCTCACATTATGTCGTGATTGCACGTCTCTCTCAGCTAAGCACTGGCAATTTCTGTGGCGCTTGTAGAGGGGTACATATCTGGGGTTAAAGGGACAATATCATCATGATCAGATCATACTTTCAACATGGCATGGAATCGGTGTCCTAGTTTAAGATGAACACAGTGACTGGAAATTACTGGCTCATTTATGCAGCAGCAATGGTAATATGACCATCACGTGGGGTATTATTTTCGGTCACTGATTTAATCTAAAACTGGCACTCCGATTCCATGCCCTGTTCATCACGATGATATTGTCCCTTTTTCGTAATACCTGTGGTAATCGCAAAACTTTTGAAAATCTCAATATATTTTTTACAATATATCATGAATGAAAAAATTATGAATGCAATCACCTGATTGAACTCGAAGCTATGATGGTTGGAAGAATTTGAAATTATATTTCAAATCAATCAAATATGACGAACCAAAAATATCATTTCTGGTATAACTGAACGCAAAATTGATAGGTCTCAGGGTTCTCCCCACGTACAACCTAGCATATCAGCCTGAATACAATTTTTTTCACCCAATACACACCTTTTTTAATACCTTTATTGTTCGTAGCGAAAACGGTCTGGTCATTGTCATTTCACAGTTTTAGTGGACTAGGGAAACATAAGTTATAGTCCAACTTTTGTTTTGCAGGCCTATAGCCACAGGCATGTAGCCACAGGCATGTAGCCACAGGCCTGTAGCCACAGTGTCCACTGTTTAGGTGTTTTTTTTGTCACTCTAATAACGAAACGTGACGTCACTATCTAGCTTTGTTAACATGGCGATACACATTCAGAAAAAAGAACGTAACAAACTCGACTTCCGACCAAAATTCCACTCTTAAAACCCAAGACAATTTTTTTTAAACTAAATATTGATGAGCTATTAAAAGTTTTTTTGTCATTGATTTTTTTCTTCAATGAAATGAAACATTTGAGAAGATTTGTGTGTGTAAAAAGCATTGCGAAATAGTCAATAAAAGAAATATCACTTGAATTATATATCGTTGAGAAATGTTTTCATTTTATTGATCAGAATTTTTTTAATGGAAAATGAACACGCATTCATTTAGAAAACTACATATTTCATAACTTCCGCGGGCAATGACAGAAATTTTCAATATAAACAATGTTTTCAGTCCTATATGTCGTGTGAGTCTACACGGTGCATGACTAGTCTGCATCCTGTGTGTGGGCTTACCCGTGTGTGCATAGTCGTACCACAGCGCACGTACTGTACATGTACATGTACACATACAAATCGCGCGAAGATTGCACATGGTAATATATATCACAGTATAATACACACACGTTGAGTACATGCATATTACATGTACTTTACATACAATACATTCACGTTAATGAATATGGATAAATAAGCCATGGGAGTATAGTTTGGATTCACATCTTCTTACATTTATTTCAATTTTTCTTTTCCTAGCTTTCAGTTGTTTTGACTATCACAAAAATAGTAATTTTTTAAGGAATCAGAGGCCTATAATTATTTTCTCTGGCAACATTGTCACATCTTAAAGCCACACTTGAATGACACTGGGCACAGTTAATTTACGCCAAAATTAATTCAATATATGCTTGATGATTACTATATTTAAGTTCAATGATTCCTTAATGTAAAAAAAAAAACATTTTTACCAGCGTTCCGCAGCTCCTTCACAGCGAGTTTTGAACCCCCCCCCCCAAGTCGTCAGTCTCATGCATTCATTTTTCATTGATGACGTACCTAGTGGGAGACCCCCGCAAATTGAGTTGCTTGTGTTACAATCCAAGTTACATCGATCGTAACCTTTTAACGAAAGGAAAACAGAGCTGCCAACATTTCAAAATTCCAATTAGTAATGAAACTTTTCTCACTTCCGATTGCACGTTTACACAGGGGGGGGGGGGCTTAAACTGATTGCTCCTGTGGTATTCTTTGCCACCCCATCATCAATTCTTACCCAAGTTATATCTTGTAGTACAAGTATGTACTCAGGTCAACTCATACCCCCAAAATCCTACCCAAGTCAACTGTTACTCGAGTCAACTCGTACCCAGGTCAACCCAGAAAGACTGACTTATTTAATTTCAGTTTTTTAATTTCGAAGTACTGAACATTTTGAACATATCGTCTGAATTTCAGCTTTCTTTAAAACAAATTATGTACAAGCTGGCATCATTAAAATTTGGTAAGAAGTACGGGTTGACAAAAATGAGTTGGAACGTATACCAGTTGACCAGTTTTTGTTTATATTTATTTTGGGGGGATGGGGTGTCTACCTGTGCAGCCACATATATATACATATTTTGTCTTTCACAGGCAATCCTCTGATTACCGTGTGTCCAGCCATTATTGGCAAACAGGATCTTCCAAAGACTTCACAAAAGATAACAGCACTAGATATGAATATGGAGGACCCCAACTCCCAAACCCTGATTAGCTTTGCATGATTGGTTGAAGCCGTCTGCCTCCACCCCGGTGTTCTTGGAAATGCATATCAGGCTATCCAGAGATACAATTAAATAGACACTTGACCAGTAAGTGTATTGTTTGTAGTTTTGAAATTGTTAAAATAAAATTGATACATGTATATTAACAATGAACACCCTATTTTACCCATTGTTGACATCAAGTAATTTGCTTTACTTTCAATCCCCCCAACCAAAAAAAGGGTTTTTAAATCAATGCATTTTTTTATGTACACAAAGACAACACCCACTGCCCTCCTAGTACAGTGTACTACTTATAGTAGTAATAAAAATCAGTGTATGGGCTTTGTATTCCACAGAAGTGCCTACATTTTAGTTTATTACAGCTGTTTTTCACTATTAAAAATATGGTTTTATTTAATTTCATATCATATTCCAGGAAATATCACCATTATGGTTATCAGCAAGTAGTGAGGGGTTGTTGAGGCTACCTGGGGATGTTCAACACAGTGCTACTTCTGTCACACATCATGGATGTCATCCGCACATTTTTTGTGGACCCTAATGGACAATATAAAGACTTTTCATATCTACCAGTAAACTAGTTTGCAACATATTCAAAATTTGTTTCTATATTGGTGAACTTTCTGTAGTAAGCGCTTTTGCTTTATCCATCTTTGCACATACATGTACACTGTAATCCAAGTCAAATGGCTACACCCTTGCCTATTTGATCCGAGAACTGTATTTCATGCAATTGTTCAAGTTTAAAATAATTTGTTCAGAAAATAGGAATAAGTGAACTAATTTAAATACATGTGTAATTTGTGTATGAATTATTCCAATTGTGTACTACCATCTTAAAGGGGCAGTATCGTCACGATAAGAGAAGACTTTCAACAGGGCATGGAATCGTTGTCCTAGTTTATTCGACTGAAAATTACTGGTTTTTATGCAGCAGTAATGATAATAATAACCTTATCATGTGGGTATTATTTTCAGTCACCAAAGTTAATCTACAACTATCACTGTTGATCGTGACGATACTGTCCTTTTAACTTTTAGATAAAAGAATTATCATCATTCTCAGTTTCTTTGTGAGTAATTACACCCCCTTTAAATTAATCATATAAGTGACAAATTCCAATTCCAATCTGTTTTGCCAATTAATTAAATATTATTTTATTCAGACTTTGTAATGTAGCTGTACTGTTGCTAATTTGACAATTATATAAATACATCATCATCGCTTATGTTTTTAGAAATAAAATCTTAAAATAAATAATAAACCATGGATATAAGTGAGATTAATGAGAAGTGAAATGTGTCAATATAATTCATATTGTGCTATTCAGATAATTATTTCTATATTTTGGTTTTTAACATTTACACATGTATGTTATAAATTGTCTTAAATTGCATAATAAATTTTACATGGCATAATACATTTGGGTCATTCCATGCCAAATCACCTAAATCTTTGAAAATTTGTCAGTGACTGACTTGGATTTTGCCGGGAGTAATGAACACACAACAAAGGATACAATATTTGAAGATGTACAGTAAGAGTTTCAGTTACATGGGTAGTGCCCCACCTGGTCAACCATCCATTAGAAGGTGGTTTTGACATTTTTGCATGCAAAATTAACAGCACTTACAAAATGGTTCAGCGTTTCCATTCACATGATGGCATTACTTTGGCTTCTGTACTATAACAACTAGCTGTTATCATTGATTTTTTTATTTTTAGACAAAGAAAACCCCATAACTAGCCTCAAAGAAATATCGCTAAGAAAAGCGGGGTACAACAAACAAATGAAAATAAATAAATCCTAGCAACTTGCCAAAGGTACAGAATAACTGATACTCTGGCAAATGGATACGTCAGTGGCGTAGCCAATTATGTCTGTGTGTAAATTCACAAACTTGTTGGTATTTCTGAGTGACATAATTTGTTGGTTCATTTGAGTTTGGTGTCGGTAAATGTCCCCCCACCCCCAACTCTGAAAATCCTAGTTATGCCACTGATACAGTTGTCATTAGACCTTTATCTCATTGTGGCCATCTTTGCCAAATTTCCTGTTCACATACGTGTACATGTACTGTAGCCTAAGAGTATAGAGTTAATTCGTAATGCATCCTTGGACAATACCAATATCTTTGGTTTTATAAATCTTCCTCTGTCGCCTTAAAGGGACAATATCATCACGACCAACAGGGCATAGAATCAATGCTATTTTTAGATTAACTCAGTGACTGAAAATAAATATCCCACAAGATAAGATCATATAAATACCGTTGCTGCTGCATAAATAAGCCAGTAATTTACAGTCACAATGTTCATCTTACACTAGAAACCTGCTTCCATGCCCTGTTGAAAGTCTGCTCTGATATTGCCCTTTAACTCATACCAACATCTTATTTTACAACATTCATAGTGGTTGCTAGTTGTGTCCCCTTTAAACAGAACGCTTCCCTCAAGCTTTTCTCTGCTTTTCTCTGCTTTCCTCTTCCCATCATCACCTAGGTTTCTTGGTTTCCTTCAGTCTCTCATCCCACTCTCACCCCATCCCTCAGCTTCAATTCCCTCCTCTCTCTCTTTCTGTAATTTAAATTGATTGAGAAACAAAAGTAAAAATAAACAGAGTTAATGACATCCAACATTCAAGTCAAATTTTATACATACATGTAGATGATTGATTGATAGGTTATTAGATTTACCATTGTTGTAACTTTCCTTTACGGCAATTTCATGGTAGTTTTGTATACAAAGTGTTTGTTATTTCAAACAATAAAAATATCTGTAAAGTCTGTTCATTTCGAACCCATTGCCGGACTGTTTCCTGACATGATTTAAATCTTACCTTTGCAGCTACATGTTATCCCACTGTGTTTGCAATGTTCCCCATACAGTGAAACGTGATCATTATACGTATAAAGCCATTATGATCAAACCATCACCACACCAGAAGTGAGGGCATACCATCTTGGAAGGGAAGAGCACCTGTGAAAAGAAAATTAAACTCAAAATGAGCAGGTTTTATTTTGTTGTAGTCAAAACCAATCCATTATTTCATGTGATCATGAATTCTGATAAAGTATCATGAATGAGTGCCACGTTCGAGCAGTTTAGTGCATCAGAATTGTGTTCTGATGGCTGAGTCGTCAGAATGTGGGTTCGAATCCCAATCGCGACCATGGTGCTTGTGTCCTTGAGGAAGACACTTTACCATAATTGCTTCTCTCCACCCAGGGGTAAATGGGTACCTGTGAGGGCAGAGGTGGTTGTTCTGTTTGATTAGACTTGTATGTGCCAAAATGGCAGCAATTGAGCTGTATACTCCCCAGGGAGCTGAGATGTTTTCAGGAATGATTTATGAGCCTGATGAGCAGGGGTACCAGTTTGGTGGATACATGTACGTGTGCTATATACATGTAAGTCTACATTATTATATTATTATTATTATTATTATTATTAATGATTGTCATGACTGTACCTTTGCTAATGAACTCGGCCTTGTCAGAGAATATTGTGAGACACAAAATTTACAAAACACCTGCATGTACATGTATGTGCATGACATTGGTAGACATGTCCAGCTGTAATAATGTTTTCAGGCCTAAACATTGTTGTTCACCGTTCAAACTACGTTTTGTTTAAATTGCATGTAATGAATTATTTAATTTCAGAGCTAACGTTAGATATTACACTGATTTCATCCTATCGATAACATGTCTAACATTAACATACATTTTATTTTTTTAATTTAGCTAATTGTACTCATGCCTATGCTTCACTCTCCTAACATTACAGACTCTTTACCACTATTTAAAAAAAATTAATAAAACTAGGTACCCGCTAAATTAGTCCCAACTAGTACCCATTCACTGTCCATACCATACACATTACTAACTGCACTATCATCAACCATGCTTATGCATCAACTAACGTTAGATACAACACATCTGACATGTCTGAAGAATGTTAAAATGTTTATTTTCAAATCAAAGATTCTTGTAAATTTGTCATTGCCCAGACTTACCTCCAATTAAGTGCATAATAATGTCCGCTTTCAATGATGAAATGTCCACTAGCGATAGGTAAAATTAAAAAAATAGTGAAAAACATGCTTTTGTTGAAGGTTTTCTTGGCCGGTCTGCATGCACCCAACTGTTGAAACATATGACAGTAAATCGATTCAACTACCTCGAAAAGGGCTATTAAGTGAACTTTTCACAATAAATAGATTATACTGACATAAAAAAAGAACCTAAAAAGGATTTTAGTCAATCACATAATACATTATGCTAAGCGAATCGATCAGAAACAAACTTTTCCAGGGGTCACGATACTTGGGTCAATTGCATTCCCGAAGCATTTACGCTTAATTCCTTAAACGTGCATACATAACGAACACGACCAACGCTTCTTTAGACTCACCAACAGAGGTCGCACTTTATTTAGTGTTGAAACAGCTGTGTACCGAACACGCTCTGTTTACATGTCAGCATGTGTATCATTACACAGCACATGTACTGGAATTCACATCACAGAAAACTCGTAATGAGACATGAATGCAGGCAGGCTATATGACATAAAACACAATAAAGGGGGCCACTTTGCATCCGTCACGTTAGCAGTTTTTCTAATGGTTGTTATTTATTTTTAAGTACCTGAAACCGACCAAAAAGTGTTTCAACATGTGAATGGACATGCAGGCTTATACTAGAACTAATTTGAGTTGATTTATTTTATTTATTTTTTTATTTTTTTATTTTTTTACCCTCAAATTTCTATAAAAATTGGACGGAAAAAGTTACCGCACTTTTCCGTCCATTTGTTGATAGAAATTTTAGGGTAATTAAAAAAATAATAGTAATAATCAACTCAAATTATCTTTAGGATAAGCATGCATGTCTATTCAAATGTTGAAATTCTTTTTTGGTGGTTTCAGATATTAAAAAGAAAATTACAACCATTAGAAAAACTGCTAACGTGACGGTAGGAAAGTGGCCCCCTTTATTGTGTTTTATGATATATACTACTCATCGCATATCGCCGCCATATTTATACAACATTCACTGAGGAAACTGATTCCCTTTCCCAGACCCATTAGAAAGGCGCTTCTTTTCCAAAGACGGGCACTAGTGAAACCACAGTGAAACATCAACCCCAAAAAACATGAATATGCAACATAATGAACATATTCATGACACACAATCGAACAGCCAATGGAAAAAATATAAAATGGCTACTATGCAAATTTATCCAATCATGATGTGCAGATATTGCACGTGATACTGGGATCCTGAATAACGGTGAACCACGTGCACACTGCATGCGCTGCACACACTGTCTACAACTGACTGCACAGACGGAGCCTGTGGATGTGTAAATGTATGTGTACATGTACATGCCAATTATGTACATGTGCATGTACCTGTGCATGTACATGTACCTGTGCATGTACCTGTGCATGTACCTGTGCATGTGCATGTACCTGTGCATGTGCATGTGCATGTACATGCACATGTGCATGTACATGCACAGGTGCATGTACATGCACAGGTGCATGCACATGCACAGGTGCATGCACATGCACAGGTGCATGCACATGCACAGGTGCATGTACATGCATGTACATGCATGTACATGCACCTGTGCATGTACATGCACCTGTGCATGCGCATGCACCTGTGCATGCGCATGTGCATGCACCTGTGCATGCGCATGCACCTGTGCATGCGCATGTGCATGCACCTGTGCATGTGCATGCACCTGTGCATGTGCATGCACCTGTGCATGTACATGCACCTGTGCATGTACATGCACCTGTGCATGTACATGCACCTGTACATGCACCTGCGCATGCGCATGCACCTGTGCATGCACATGTACCTGTACTTGAACCTGTGCATGTACCTGTACATGTACCTGTGCATGTACCTGTGCATGTACCTGTGCATGTACCTGTACCTGTGCATGTACCTGGGCATGTACCTGTGCATGTGCATGTACCTGTGCATGTGCATGTGCATGTACATGCACATGTGCATGTACATGTACCTGTGCATGTACATGCACCTGTGCATGTACATGTACCTGTGCATGTACATGTACCTGTGCATGTACATGTACCTGTGCATGTACATGTACCTGTGCATGTACATGTACCTGTGCATGTACATGTACCTGTGCATGTACCTGTGCATGTGCATGTACCTGTACATGTACCTGTACCTGTACCTGTACCTGTGCATGTACATATACATGTACATGTACATGTACCTGTGCATGTACATGTACCTGTGCATGTACATGTACCTGTGCATGTACATGTACCTGTGCATGTACATGTACCTGTGCATGTACATGTACCTGTGCATGTACATGTACCTGTGCATGTGCATGTACCTGTGCATGTGCATGCACCTGTGCATGTGCATGCACCTGTGCATGTGCATGCACCTGTGCATGTGCATGCACCTGTGCATGTGCATGCACCTGTGCATGTGCATGCACCTGTGCATGTGCATGCACCTGTGCATGCACATGTACCTGTACATGTACCTGTGCATGTACCTGTGCATGTACCTGTACATGTACATGTACCTGTACCTGTGCATGTACCTGTACCTGTGCATGTACATGTACCTGTGCATGTACATGTACCTGTGCATGTACATGTACCTGTGCATGTACATGTACCTGTGCATGTACATGTACCTGTGCATGTACATGTACCTGTGCATGTACATGTACCTGTGCATGTACATGTACCTGTGCATGTACATGTACCTGTGCATGTACATGTACCTGTGCATGTACCTGTGCATGTACATGTACCTGTGCATGTACATGTACCTGTGCATGTACATGTACCTGTGCATGTACATGTACCTGTGCATGTACATGTACCTGTGCATGTACCTGTGCATGTGCATGTACCTGTACATGCCTGTGCATGCACATGTACCTGTACATGTACCTGTGCATGTACATGTACCTGTGCATGTACATGTACCTGTGCATGTACATGTACCTGTGCATGTACCTGTGCATGTACCTGTGCATGTACCTGTGCATGTACCTGTGCATGTACCTGTGCATGTGCATGTACATGTACCTGTGCATGTACCTGTGCCTGTGCCTGTGCCTGTGCCTGTGCCTGTGCCTGTGCCTGTGCCTGTGCCTGTGCCTGTGCCTGTGCCTGTGCCTGTGCCTGTGCCTGTGCCTGTGCCTGTGCCTGTGCCTGTGCCTGTGCCTGTGCCTGTGCCTGTGCCTGTGCCTGTGCCTGTGCCTGTGCATGTGCCTGTGCCTGTGCCTGTGCATGTGCCTGTGCCTGTGCCTGTGCCTGTGCCTGTGCCTGTGCATGTGCATGTGCCTGTGCCTGTGCATGTGCCTGTGCATGTGCCTGTGCATGTGCATGTGCATGTGCCTGTGTGTGCCTGTGCATGCCTGTGCATGTGCCTGTGCATGTGCCTGTGCATGCACATGTACATGCACAGGGAATTTTGTGTCGGCAATTCTTTGTTTATGGGATCATTATAATGTTATATCTTTCAATTTCAAGTTGCTAGCATAATTATTTGAAAATGATGAAATATGGCTTGTGTAAATACGGGTACACGGATTTAACGAAGCTGCCCTCAAAGGGTCAGCTGGCCGTGATCGAGATGTGACTGCTCACAGAGCGAGCACTATGTTGTGATGATGGTGGCATCTGGTGGTGGATCGTAAGCACCTTGTTGGCTCGATTGCAAAAAACAATGTGTTTTATTTACATGTAGTTAAGGTACAGAATAGACTATAGGAAATCGGAAGCTCTTTTCGTTCAAAATGGTCGACAGGTAAATGTTAGGCCTATAGCGATTTGGATAATCAATGGAATAATTTGAATGGAATAACTGAATTGTAAAATAATATAAAGAACTAATTTGTAAATAAATGTTTAATTAATGTAAATATATTTTCTGGATTTCTTTGTGCTTCCAAGGTCACCACGTGGAACCCTTACGGGTTAGTTGTGACAGATACTCCAACATGCGATGCCTCAAATCTTACAGCCTATTATTTATATTCATTTTTCAAATTTTATATGTGTATCTTCATATAAAGCAAAAGGTTTAACCAGTTCACAACGGGAATAAAAAGGTTTTTCCGAACCCTGTGGCGGGTTTATTTTTACCGCACAAACACGACCAATGGCGCTCACCACAGCATGACCAGGGAGACCGCGTCTTCCACCGTATGCTTATGGCTCGTTGCCACGTCGACCGGGAATCTATACAAATATTCCCGAGAATCCTGTGCCGTGTTTAGATGCTCTCTGATCCGCTGTCCCAAAAAAAAATTCGTGTATACACGGCCTCCGACGCGAACTGGTTAAATAAAATTGATAACTGATTTAAAACTACATGTGTCAGTTTAAAGATGTGTGCAGAAAAATGTTAAAAAGTGCTCACTGACCACTGAGGCTTTCTGGTAAATTAGATAGAGTGTGGAAAAAAGTGACAAAATAATTTCTAAAACCTCCTGGAATCTCTTAAAATGCACCAGAATGCACCAGAGAGCATCTGAAACTTAACATTTTCCTAGGGCCCTAATGCATGCTCCGGACCCCACGCCGTGAAGAGCTTCGCATTATGTGCTCGCAGATTTAATTGCCAACAATAAAACCCCAACAGTTTTGAAAAATCCTGGGGAGAACCTTGGGTCTTTTAAAGTTGAAATTGATGTTATAAAACAAAAATTATGAAATTTTTATTATTTGTTTATGCACTTGACCTTTACATGTATTTCCAACAATGCCCGAACACCTCGTGTTTGTTACAACAAACACTGCGTTCTTGTTTACTTTTATAATTATTTTTCTGAAAAGTACTAAATCAGTTGCTAGCAACTGGATGATATAAGGTACATGTAGTGTTAAACAACCAACCTACGAAAGTTTCAACAATGTGTCGTTATTGTGAAAATAATTTTTTTAAATTCATTCAAATTTGTTGTATTCATTGTAATGTTAAATTTTTTTCCCCAGAGGACAACAAATTGGTTTTGAAATTATTGTATAATTTGGTTATTAATGATAGCACCTAAGACCAAAAGATTCCAAGGGATATTTAAAATCATCATTAAGTAAAATTTAAGTAAAATTGTGATTATTTATGTTTAAAAGATTACCAATAGTGTGTAGTGGCTTTCAGGGCCAAGGGGAAATATGACATTCCAAGGACACAATTGGCTCCACTTGAACTCTGCCAGAGAAATAATAAATCTATTTATTTGTTTAAACAAAATATAAAACACATTAAAAAACAAACGTTGAATGCTTACCATTTTTACTGCTGCACTTGGCCTTTGATCTCCTTGGTGAGTTGCTACTAAGCTTGTCTTTCTTTGCCTTTTTAGAAACTTAAAAAGGAGAAGATAAAACACATTTTTATGAGATGCTTTATCACCCTAAAGGGGTGTGTGTGTGAGAATTCTTATTAGGAAAATATACCATCACTGTGTCTCATTTCATGTGCTGCGGACAACCCCTACATAAATTTGTTCACGTTGAGCTCTCCACAGAGGATGGGCTCCATCCCCAACCGCTTCAAAGAGAAGGGAAGTTGGTTCCTCATAAGAACAGGGATGTATCCTTTGATGACAGCTTCATCAACTCTGTCAACTCTCGAGGTTCACAATGCCCCCACCCACCCACAAGGGGAACCCATAACCACCCTGTAGAGATCAAAATCAAACGCGCTGACAAAGGGTCTGCTGTTGTAGCCATGAACATGGATGACTATATACATGTAGCAGAGACCTTAAGGCACCAGTAACATTGATCATTACATCAAATGTGATACTGACGCCACTTATTCTGACACACTTGTTAGCATTCATAATGCTAACAAGATTAACAAAGCTAGATATGCTTTAACTATCTCCTCCCACAGGATCCCAGTACAGCCCCTTTTTCCTACTGGTATGGTGAAGATTTATTGATGATATTTTCTGTATCTGGTGTAGAGGCCAAGATAGCTTGGAAGAATCCATCAATCTTATCAATTTATTCCACCCCACCATCAAGTTCTCTGCCAATTACTCTCTAACCAGTGTTAACATCTTAGACGTAGCCATCAATAAATCCCCCCATGGCATGTTGACCGATGTCTACTGTAAACCCTGTGACACCCACCAATACCTCCTCACTGACAGCTGTCACCCTAGGCATTGCAATATTAAGGCAATTGCCTACAGTCAAGCTCTATGTATAACACGTATTTGTTTGACATACATTGTACTAAAAAGTTCATCTGAACTAAGGTAACACCTCATATCTTGGGGCCACAGCAAATGCAGGGTCCAACTAGCCATTAATAGGGCCTTTAGTACCCACCTCCCATCATGCTCTGTTGGCAACCCCTAGTCACTACATTTCACTCTAGACTACCTAAACTCATCTATCCTGAGTAAAAACATGTTATATTCAGCCATTGCTGAACACTGACATGCTACTTGCTAGTCCGGGCCAACTACATGTACATGTAGTAACCCCAACCATGCTACACAAGACATGCATGGTTCCAATAAATGTACTCACCATACAGATGCAAAATACATGTATGTTTGTATCTTAAACCCACAGAAGGTGAAGTGCCACAGCACTGGCCTCACATCACCTACAGTATTGAGACTAAATCCTAATGTGACACACCCAATGTTGTATACATCATCTCATGTACATGTAAAAGATGTGGACTACAATACAAGGGAGAGACTTAACACCAAACTGTGTCTTCGCTTTGTGAACCATGTTTCCTCCATGAAAACCAAAAACCCTATCCTGTGGCCATCCATTTCAACCTTTCCAATCACAGTATAAGAAAATGTTGAACTAACTGTGATTGAGGCTTGTAGTTGTACACTGTACAGGTGATGATGCACATCGTAAAGTCACACTGGTTACATCAACTCTGCACACTTCAAGCCTATGGCTTTAACATTAACACAGGCATCAAGTAATTTGTTAATAATTTATTTCATGTGACAGTGGTAAAGTAATTCCCCCACTATTTTTTATGTTTAGAATTCTTGTTATGTTTAAATAAGGATCTATTTTTATTTAACTATTCATGTTTATTATTCATCTGCCAAATCTCATTAATATTCAAACTGCTTGACGCCACCAACGATATGTCCTGCTCACAACCCATTTTTCCGTCAGAGACGAATCACCATATTATATTCTCTTCGTCTTATTCACAGGTAATAATAATTTCTTTATTTTATCTCTTTAATATTGCATATTATACTTACCAAGTGTATTTTCACTCAATACTTTACTGTAAATCTTCCATTTAAGAAAATAGCGGAATCTGTATTTTCCAACACAGTATAGTATTTTGAGACCAGATTCAAAAATGTTTAAATTGTATTGAATACCTCTCGTTTTGGTTTATAATTCACAATCGATGTCTCATTTGCATTTAATCAAGGTTCAAACCAAGTTTCCCTTGTTATTTTTCGTAAGTTTTATTCTGTCTTAGCCATTTATTCCATAAAAAAGGTGCAGCGGCAAGATGGCGGCCGGCACCGAGGTTTTCGCAGTAAATGCAAACTAAATCAAATCACTTATTTTGTAAAGTGTTATTTTGTAAATTATGTAGTACCACAATTAGTCACTTAGATAAATTAATTGATTTTGATAATGATTCGCATGTGCTTTACATTTATTTAGAATTGCATATTTATTTTAAGAGGTGATAGTTGAAGGAACCCTCCTATGACAATTATAAGAAATGGTCCTACGGTTCAAGTCACTGTTTACTATTATTTAAATGTACAAAACTAGTAAGTACATGCAGTAAGGATAATTTAGAATAGAAGTCTTACCTTTTCTCTAATTCAATTAATTTTCGAGTCAGGCCGAGACTATATTGTAAATAATTTATAAATAATTTTACATTTAATCATTGTAATCTGACAACCCATTTTTCCAGAGACGAATCACCATATTATATTCTCTTCGTCTTATTCACAGAATAAACTACTGAACCTTAGAAAGCCGTCTTCCTCATCATTTATTTTGTCCTCAAATCCCGAGTATCACAATAATTTATTTCATATTTATTCCTATCCCTTTCTTTCTCTACATGACTTATATAATAATATAATAATTTGCATTTCTAATGTAATTATTCTAACTTTTTTTCTACATCTTCAATAAATTTCTGGCCTACAACGACCCTGCTCAGATTGCAAACATGACCCACCGATACCTCTACAAAAAAGAAGCATCTGCTCTATCCTCTGTTTTGCATAATAAAACAAGATACAGTGTATTTGTTAGTTTTTTCATAATTGAAGTTTGTTCTGTTCATTTTGGAGACTTTTATGCTACTTCACAAGCCCCCCACTTTATTGGCAATTGAGTGATGTAATGCTTCACGTACATGTAATACCGTGACGTCAGGTAAAGAACGATTTCCTAGCAATGCACAGCTGTTTGTTTATGTGTGTACATGTCCGATGTCAAAACTCCAATATATGTGGAGACATATTTTCATCCTAAATTTCCTTGAAAATATACATCATGCCTGCAAGATGTGTCGCAGCAGGCTGTAGTAATACTCCTACTGAAGGTGTAAGCCTCCATATGTTCCCTAAAGACGAGGCACTACGAAAAATTTGGGCCACAAAAGTGCGGTTGACGAGGGCAAAATGGTTCGGGCCGTCTCCAACCATGAGTGATATGTAGCGATCATTTTACTGCTGAAGACGTCGAAACGAGCCTTCATGGAGAATTTAGGATGTCAAAGGCACCCAGACTCAAGAAAACTTCGATTTCAATGAAAATGACAAGCCAAATAAAGTAACTAACGTTAAGTCAGATCCGACATGTCCGATCTACATGTATGTACTGTGTGCGCCGCCATGTTGGGTTTTAATAATAATAATAATAATAATAAAGATTTGTAGCGCGCACATATATCCACCCTACTGGGTGCTCAAGGCACAGAAACAAAGAAAAAACATGAATACAAACAATACACAATGATAGCATAGGGACAAAATTATGTACTGAGATACAAATGTACATGTACCTACAATGCAATTACAAATATACATCATCTTTAAAGAATTGTGACATAAGATGAGTTTTAAGCATCGACTTAAATCTAGTAGTAGTATGACAAGATTTGAGTTTAATTAGTTGGATGATGATTCCAGAGTCTTGGAGCCGCGACAGAAAAAGACGTGTCACCCCAGTTCCGTTTTGAAGTTGGTTCCTTTAGGGGTGACATGTTGCTGGAGCGCAAATTGCGTGATGGAGTGTAGACTTTAAACAGTTCAGAAATATAAATTAGAGCAATGTTATTAAAAGATTTGTGAACAATTAGCATAAGTTTAAAAACAATTCTCTGTGAAACAGGAAGTCAGTGCAATTCTTTCAAGATTGGCATGATATGGCATGACTTAATTTCTGGACAAAGTCACAACATCAGCTACTGTGTTTTGTATGTGCTGAAGACAAGATATTTTATTCTGCGGGAGACCGTAGAGGAGAGCATTCCCGTTATCGAGCAGTGATGTGACAAACGCATGTATAATTTGTTCAGCAGCACTTTTATTCAAGTATTTCCTTATTCGGCTAATATTTCTGATATGAAATGATGATATGCAAACAATGTTGGAGATATGAGGTTTTAAAGTCATTGTCGAGTCAAATATAACACCCAAATTACGTGCTTGTGATGAGGGGGTTATCTGCGAGTCACCAATTGTAATAAATGGAAGAGAAACTTTAGACAATTGCTGACGTGATCCAAATAGAACAAATTCTGTTTTTTCGTCGTTCAATTTCAGGAAGTTTTGTCTCATCCAACTTCGAATCTCTTGAATACGTTTCTCCAGTGTTGTAATGCAGGAATCGGCAGGTTCTTGAGAAGATTTAAAAGTAATGTAAAGCTGCGTGTCATCAGCGCAGACATGGTAATTTAAATTATACTTCAAAATGATATCACGAACTGGAAAGGTATAAACAGTAAACCACTGTTGGCCGAGCACAGAGCCTTGGGGTACAGAATAGTCAAGAATAACAGGCTCGGAGATAGTTTTGCCAATACAAACATGCTGGGGCCTATTTAAAAGGTAGGACCTACACCAATCCAGTGCTGTGTCATGTATTCCAAGATGATATTGAAGGCGGGAGAGAAGGATTTTGTGATCGAGCGTGTCAAAAGCGGCGCTTAAGTCTAACAAAACTAATGCAGTAATTTTTCCATCATCCATAGCTGATAAAATGTCATTGTTGACGTGGAGAAGAGCAGTTTCCGTTCCATGAAATGGTTTATCGGCTAACTGAAATGTGTCTGACAGGTTATTTGCACGAACATGGTCAGAGATCCGTGATGAAACAACTCGCTCGATTGTTTCTCCAAGGTACTTTAAATTCGCTACCGGTCGGTAATTTTTGAAAACTTCCTTGTCCAAATTGGGTTTATTCAGGAGTGGTTTAACATGAGCAACCTTCTGGCTGTCAGGGAAACAACCGGAAGAAAGAGATCTGTTTACAATAATTGTGATATACTTAGCAAACACATCAATATTTTGTTTTATTAGCGAAGTTGGTACTGGATCAAGGTCACATGATTTTAATGGCGATTTCATGATGATTTTCTTGATCTCCGTAACATTAGTAGGCTCAAACATACATGTAGATAGACAGTCTACATTGTGGATCCTTGCGTGACGGTGTTTGTGATAGAATGGCAGGTACTGGGGGAAAAGAACGACGGATATTCTCAATTTTTGTGACAAAAAAGTTTGAAAATGCATTTGCGAGGTCCTGATCGGAGTGTGTAGATGGAAGCACTGGAGTCTTGGGTTTATGAAGCAGCTTTTCAACAATGTTAAAGAGTTTTTTCTGATCGCCAGAGATCTCTTCCACAAGAGATGAGTAGTGAGTTATTTTTGCCTGGTTAATCATGTTCTTCACAATATCACGTTGGTTACAGTATTCTTGCCGATGTACTCCAAGTTTCCCATTGTCACGCCATTTTCGCTCAAGTTGACGACGGATTTTCCTTGCAGCACGAATATCATCATTGAACCAGGGGGATTCAGATTGTAGTTTAACAGTTCGAGTTTTTTGCGGAGCATGATCGTCCAAGATGTTACTGACAGTAGATTCAAATAGACTGACACAAGAATCCAGCTCACCATCTTCAAGTTTTACACTTTCCAGTTGAGATTCAATATCATGACATAAATCTTTAATATTTACATTTTTCCAGTGGCGAGTAGTTACAGAAATGGTAGGTACATGTATGGGAGGTTTTTTAAGGTTCATATTTACCATGATTGCATAATGATCAGATAAGCCGGGATGGATAGTTATATTCGAGATGAGAGGTGAAGTATTTTCACGCGTTATCATGAGGTAAAGACAGTGACCATATCGATGAGTGGGTGCTGTGATGTGCTGAATACACACAATGTAAGTCCATGAGCAGAGAGCAGATCTTTAAACTGATCTGCATGAAGTGATGTCCATATGAATGTTAAAATCACCGGTAAAAATAATGTCAGTTGGGTGCAAGAGATAATCCACAATTAATTTCTCAAATATGGAGAAATTTACATGTTTACCATCAACATCCCTTTCTAGTCGATATATTAACAAGGCAGACAGATCTAGAGTTGCACGTTACCTCAGCATGCAGAGATTCAAATGTTAGGTAGTCAATGTTAACATTTTCATACTGACAGATAAACTGGACCTAAAGAGAAGTGCAACCCCTCCACCAGTCTTTTTTGGTCTGGGGATATGATGGAGAGAGTAGCCAGCAGGAGTGCACTCGCGGGGTAACAAGTCATCATCAGGTTTATAAACCATGTCTCGGATATAGCAACAAGATCCAAATTGTTTTGAAGTACAAAGTCAACAAATTCATCTGATTTGTTACATATGGATTGAGTATTCAAGACACAGAGCTGAAGTTTAGACTCATCATGAACATTTGGAGTTGAAGTTATGCCAATGTCGCTTGTTGATGCGGTTAAGTTCACTGTTGGGGGTTGGTGAGGCCGGAGTGCTAGTTGTGTAAGTCTGTCCATTCTACGGCGACCAGCTTTTTTACCTCTATGTGTGCGGCGGTATGTTTGGAGTTGATTGGCAAGTATTCCAAGACAGTTCAATTGACTCAATGCTAAATAAGATAGAGCTGCATCAGTACACGGAGCATTGCGAAGATTGAGTAGTTCATTGCGGCTGTAGGAAATTTTATGGAGCTGAGTGGCGTTTGTGGGTGTGTTGTTCAGTGTTTCAGGTCCAGGGTTTGGGTTTACATGTATGTCACCAGAAATTAAGAGTTCCAGGTGAAAGGTGGCAGATGAATTATTATAATATGATATAGGACAACTCAAAAATTTAAGATGGCGGATTTGTTGTTTACAAGCTGTAGGTTGCAAGCTGTAGTCATATTCTAAAGATGAGTCACTGAGACACAATGGTCCGGATAGCAGGAGTAGAATAAACAGAATGTACATGTAGACCTCCATTGTCTAATCACAAGGTTGTTGATCCAAAAAAAGGCTTGTGGTCAAGCTACAGGTTATAATCTAAGCCAGAGTTGACTGCACAAATAAAATGAATACAAGATGTGTACACTACACAGTAAAATCTTACAGCAGAGACAGACAAAAAAACAACAGTTTTTTCACTTATTATAAGAAAACAAATGTACAAATACTCACATAAAACGTCCAGTAGATTCCAGGTGTAATAAGAAATCCACTAGTATAAAAATGAAGACAAATTTGTAGCTACAAAACACTTACTTAGCACAAAAACTGGAGAGCTGTTAGAGTGGCTGCTTGTTAGGCGTTCATTCATCACATGATGTTTTGGACATCGTTAACAATAAATATACGGCGTAATTCACAAATCATACATGAAAAAATACACTATAACGTTAGACTAAAATAACAAATTTTTACAACTTTTAAGAAGAATTTGATGATGAAAACTGTGACTAGATTTTCCGGTCGGCGGCAATGAACACCTTCGTATTTTGATATTTTTGATTTTTTTCAACCGAGTTTGGGTCACTAAATGATCGATTTCTTCACAAAGATAGCAGTTCGGTGAACGAAAATTACACATTAGATAGTTTATTTATAGTTACTTATTACCTCAGTAAAGTATCACAATTTCATCTGACAACGATTCAGCCATTTCTATGTCATTTTCCAGCGTGGGCAATATAAGCGTAGGCATGTGAATGAATGCGTTTGCTGTTGTAATATGTATGTGGCTGGCATCCCCGGAAGCAAGCCTTCTTCTTTACGTGACGTCACACATAGAGACGTTCAGGTATCACAGCACACATTCTACTCCAGACGGAGGCCAGATGACTGTTACTGCTTGGATGGACAGCAGTGTTATGCTTTCTCTGTCAACCACCCATCAAGGCTGGAGGGACCCTGATATCGACACCATCACCAGAAAAATACCTGATGAGGCAACTGGTTGCTGCATTTCATTCCTGCACCTCCCCAGGCTGTTGACTACACACAGTTCATGGGAGGGGTCGATAGGAGCAAACAGCTGCGAGCATATCACACATGCTCCAGAATATTTCTATTCTGGTGGAAGAAAATCGTCTACTTTTTGGTGGACATCAGATGGGTGAATGCTTATACATGTATTTCCTACAAGCAACACCACAGGCTGCAACTCAACCCGAGGACAACTCCTGTGATGCCGGTGACACCAATCCTCTTCATCTTTTTCACAAGGCTGTGACCGGCCACACCAAGTACATGTAAGTGCTCACAATCACCTACATGTACCTAATCAACAGCTATGCTGGTGGTGTAACAAATGCCCAGTTCAAGGGGTCCACCACTGTTGCGAGCTACAACATTGCCGGTCACTACTCGGCAAAGATGCCTGGTCTGTACCCGAAGCAGTGCAAACGGTGCTACCTCAACAATGAAGTCACCAAGTCTGGTCGCACCATCATTATCAATGACCATACCAAAAATAGTTACTATTGTACATACATGTATTCTCAATCCTTTGGGATCCTCCAGCACTCTCACTGGAATATTTTGATGGATCCAGGAAGTGCCAGTTACACATGTACTTCCAGTTGTAAAAAAGTGAATGATACTGAAGGATGCAGGAACTTACTATTTTAACTCTTTGCAATTGAAGAATATTGATGGATAGAGGCTGATTATGAGCAAAAAGGCTTAGGCGAAACACTAATAATCAAAGTAGCGTGATCCTGCATACTTCACCGGGATTAGCCGCGGATTAAACAAAATATCAAAAGGCTCTTTGGAGGCGCGGGTGCTCGCGGCCGCCAAGCAAGATTTCAAGTTGGCCCATGGAGGATTATGGTTCATTAACAATAGCCGTTGTGTGCATATTTTGTTATTTCTCCGATCGTTGATAAAAGTACAACCAGCGGTAGCGCCTCCGGCAATACTAAAAAAATTCAAGAACACGTCCTTTGCTAGATACGACGTTAGACGTTAGATTCGTTAGATACGACAGTGAAACTCAGCAACGCAAGGTATATAGAGGAAAAGATGCCTCTAAACACTTTCTCGATGCAATCATCGAGGAAAAACAAAAAATTAACGACATATTTAAAAACCCTAAAAAAATAATCATGTCGAGAGACGATGTAGAAAATTATAACGAGGTTAAAAAGTGTTGGATTTGCGAAAATGATTTTCTGTATGAAAACGATTATAAATGGCTTATTTACAAATACGACGAAGGCTATATAAAAAAGTTACTTGAACTGCGGGAAAAAGTACGCGATCATTGTCACGTTACCGGAAAATATCGAGGAGCGGCATGTAAGGGCTGTAATTTAAAACTAAGCATAAAACCGTACAAAATGTTTATTCCGGTAATATTCCATAATTTACGAGGATATGACTCTCACTTATTTATGCAAGTCGCGAGTCGAGTTAAAGGAGATTTAAAGTGTATCCCAAACAACATGAAAAAGTATATTTCTTTTTCAATCAGGCAACTGCGATTTATAGACAGCTTTAAATTTTTACAAGCTTCGTTAGACAAGCTCGTTAAATCGAGCACTATCGATAAATCAGGCAACTTTGATTTAACGACGGCGCTCAATTTTTTTAATATATCTGCCAAGTACGAACCGGATTTAAACAAATTAAAACTGCTTTTACAAAAAGGTATTTATCCATACGATTACATGGACTCTTTTGAACGTTTCGATGAAATGAGTCTTCCTCCTAAAAAAGCTTTTTATAGTAAATTAAACGGTGAACACATTACAGATAAAGAATATGCGCACGCTCAGAATGATTTCCAAACGTTTAAATGTAAAAATCTAGGGGAATATCACGATTTGTACGTGCGTACGGATGTCTCGTTATTGGCGGACGTTTTTGAAAATTTTCGAGCGACTTGTTTGAATGAATACGGATTAGATCCGGTGCATTATTACACGACTCCAGGCTTGAGTTGGGACGTGCTGTTGAAACATTCGAACATACGTTTAGAGTTGTTGACGGATTACGACATGCATTTATTTACAGAAGAAAAGGGAATTAGGGGAGGTACGTCGATGGTTAGTCAAAGATACGCTAAAGCAAACAATCCATATCTAAATGATTACGACCTGTCAAAACTTACGAATTTTATAACAAGTTTAGACGCGAATAACCTTTATGGCTGGTCGATGAGTCAATACCTTCCGATCGGAAATTTTGAATGGTTAAAGCAAGATGAAATTGATTCGTTCGATATAAAATCAATATCGTCAGAATCGAGTAAAGGGTACATTTTAGAAGTCGATCTCGAATATCCTAAAGAATTACACAATCTTCACAACGCATTTCCACTCACGCCAGAGTCATTAGAAATTCCAAAAGAATGGATGTCTGATTATCAGCTCGATCTATTACAAGACAGACCAGCTCCAAAAGTAAATAAATTAACTCCAAATTTATACGACAAATCAAAATACGTTCTTCATTATCGCAATCTACATCTGTATATATCTGTCGGTATGAAACTAACGAAAATTCATCACGTTTTAAAATTCAATCAAGCGCCTTGGATGAAGTCTTATATTGATTTGAACACGAAAAAGAGAAAAGAAGCAAAATCAAATTTTGAAAAAGACTTATACAAACTCATGATTAATTCTCTTTATGGAAAAACGATAGAAAATTTACGAAAACGGATCAACGTGCATCTCGTGAGATGTAACGATGAAAAAGATCAAGAGCGTACGCGTAAATTAATCGCTAAACCAACTTTTGCTAAAGCCAAGATTTTTGATCACGACTTGGCTGCTATTCACATGTATAAAACAAAACTCGTACTCAACCGCCCTGTTTTTGTCGGAATGTGCGTGCTAGATTTATCTAAACATTTCATGTACGATTTTTATTACAATAATTTTAAAAGCAAGTACAACGACGAGTGTAATTTGCTTTACATGGATACGGACAGCTTATTACTAGAAATTCAGACGGAAGATGTTTATAAAGACATGAAAGAAGACGAGCATTTGTACGATTTTTGCGATTATCCAAAAGAAAAATTTTTGTATTCTGACGCGAATACAAAAGTTATCGGTAAATTTAAAGACGAGACAAAATGAATTCCAATCTCTGAATTTGTTGGTCTAAGACCAAAAATGTACTCGATACTTTTATCGAACGAAGAATCTTTAAGAAAGGCTAAAGGCGTTAAAAAACAAGTTTTAAAAAAGAAAATTTTGCACGAGCATTTCAAACAAGTCAAAAAAATATCCTTATCACCTTTACACACAAAGAGGTATATTTTACCCGATGGAAAACACACTTTAGCTTACGGTCATTATAAGATTTCAGTGCAAAGCGCAAAGCGCAACTGCTGACGTAAGATGAAAAATTGTCGTAGACGCGCTTTGTGCTATAATTTTCTAGGTGGTTATTCCGTATCTCGCGGAACAATTTGTAACAATTTGTAACAAAGCTACGAGGACCCGATTCTAAATAATATAATATAGGTTGATTTTCTGTAACAACATTTTTAATGTTGTATATTTTAATGGACCATATCGGATCAGTAGCTCTGCGCTTAGTATCTTGTTCATCTTCGCCAGGAATTCTTTTTTCTTTCGTTCCTACTGAACGATGGGCTGGCGAAGCTGGATTTTGATCAGTGAGTTTCATTTTTATAGCATCTTTTGGTTTAAATTTGGCGTAGCCGCTACCGCTTATAAGTCTAGTTTCTTCGTTATTTAATGCTTTTATGACGAGCGGCAATCTTTTTACCCATTCTCTAGATCTAGATCAGGCCCGAGCCGCCTGCGTGCGGGTTTGTAACTACGGCTCCCAGTGAAATCCACACCTGCCGCTTCGCCACTTCCCCGTCGCCGCAGGACTTGGGAGGATGGGATTGGGGGGTATGTATATGTGAAGTCATGACTTGCGCGATGACTTGGATTTTAGTGAGGAGGGTTTGCGCTGCGCCGACCTCACTCTCTCGCCCGAGTCCACCTGTATCCAGTGGCAAGACAGAGTCAAGACGGCTGGAGATGGAGCCAGGTGCAGTGGATGGCCTGGATGCCTTCTGTACCTCATCCAGCCCGTAGCGCTCCACAAAGCTTGCTGGTATCGCCGTTCTGCCCGTTGAACCACTAAGGGGTTTCCTTCGCGCAGTCTGCCGAAAGACCAGTCTTCTCACTATTCACTCATAGTTGAGACCCTGTTCTGGGTACTGACAGCTGGGTAGGTTGGACCCAGGGATTTGTAATCAGAGTTACCTTCTCATATCCCAATGTGCTGGCTAGGCTAGGTACCATGGGAAGTACCATACAGGCGTGTAGGAGGACCAGATCTACCAGTAGGGACATTTCCTTAGCCAGAGGGCCCTTGCTGAGGTATGGTGTTACCTCTCTACATCCTGCGGTGCAGTTTAACGTCATGCCCAGGACAATTGCTCAATTGCTGCCATTACAGCGCATATAGGGCTAATCAACCAACTCTGCCCTCACAGGTACCTATTTAACCCCTGGGTGGAGAGAAGCAATTATGGTTAAGTGTCTTGCTCAAGGACACAAGTGTCACGGCCGGGATTCGAACCCACATTCTGCTGCTAACACCAGAACTTAAGTCCGGTAAGCTAGACCGCTCGGCCACGACACTCCATAGGCTCTGCCTATATTATGTACGATCGTTCGATCATCATCATCATCAGATTCGAGAGTAATGCTAAAAGCTAATCTAGCCGATCCTGGAACGATAACGTCGTTTGCTCCTAAATTTGGGAAACGAACCGTTAACAATTGATTTTCATTGATAGTGCTCAGATTGTTTGTAATGACGACTTTTTGTCTCAATCCTTTTATACCTCTCGGTTCTCTTAATTTTCTGTACAGATTTAGTTTGTGCCCGAATGCTTGACTCATATTTAACATGTACTATTATTTTATTTTTTAAATTTAAAAAATAAAATAAAAAGTTTATTTTATAATAAAATAATAATGATGGCGGTGGCGATGATGGTTGGAGGCGCTGAAGTAAATACGTTGGCTTTTACAGGATCAAATTTTTTATTCGGTAGTTTACGAAAAAGAACGAAAAAGAACGAAAAAGGCACGATTTAGCGCTAGAACATCTTACTAAAGTCAGAGACGAATGGTCGAAAAAACGATTAAAATATCTAGATTTAGTAAAATCTAGATTTAGTAAACGATAGACTCGAAAAAGAATCGAACGCTAAAAAAACTTTTTCCGATATAAACGAAGCGATGAATGAATATTATATCGTTACCGGCAGTCAATTTAATTTACCGGAAGATTTATACGACGAGCCTGAACTAGAAGATTTTTACGTTCCTAGCAAAGATAAAAAAAACAGAGAAGTTTTATTTATCGTTTTAGGTATGACGATAGTAGGCTATGCGGGCTATAAATTATTGAAGCGAGATAATAAAAATAAAAACTAATTGTAAATAGTATGGCGGTAAAAGGAGGCGATATCGAGATGCATGAGTTTAATCCGTCAGAAAAACAAGAAAAAGATATGATTTCCTGATCCGAGCACAAAATATAAAAAATGTCTTTTTAGATATTTTGCTGTATAGTGGTAGGAGAGATTAGAAAAAAAAGGGGGTGAATGACCTTTGAATGGCTAAAAAAAAATATTGATTTTAAAAAAAGAAGAGAAAAAACTACTTAAGGAAATGAATTTAAATAGTAAAGAGGATGCCTAGGAAATATTTATCGAAATGGACGTTATTAGAATTAAATAATTATGTAAGAGAACACATACCCTTAATAGTTGAGAGAGATAGAAGAACGAATAAATTCAACAAACGATCTTGGTACGAGGCTGTGAGGAAGCATAAAAAACGAAATAAACAAAAGCCATTATATAAATTAAATTTATCAGAATTAAGAGAGCTTATAGCGAGTGAAAATATTGAGTTTAATAAAAATAGACTACATCAATACTATAAAAAAAGTTTCGCGGTGAGGAAGAAGAGTTAAAATTTGACAAACATGTTATTAACCTCCACGATCCCCACCGGCCTACATTATTTAATCTCGCAATGCACGCAAAGGACTTGTTAACAAGTAAGCATTTTTATAGTCTCGAAAGTTCGTGATACCACATGACTTAAAATGACGCTAGGTTAATTCTGCTGATAACGAGGTAGTTTCTGACTAACATAAAAGTTACTCCGATAATCAACCGATAATCAACCTATGATGCAACCTCAAAATAAAATTGAACAAAAACGTAAAACTTACGTACGTGCACTTTACATGCCGAACATTCAAAGACCATGAGTTGTCAACGCTGTTTCTTCTAATGAGGGCGCCAGAGTGCAGTGTGCGTAACAAAATAATGACGTTAATTGTTTCAATTGTTTTTTGGCATTGGCGCATGTTTGTTATTGGCCAATCATATCATTTTCCTTGAATTCATTTTTGATGACGACATTTGGTGACGTTTTCCTGACGTAATTTTTGATGATGTAATATTTGCTATAAATACGACGTGCGTCTGCAGAAGAACCTTATTTCAGAAATAAGTTACGATGGACGAAGACCTCAAAAATCTATTCGAATCGACCGATAGTGAATTCGCTGCGGATTTTAGTGGCTTTTCTGATGTGGTGCCGGATGATGATGACGTTGATATGGACTCTGCCTCTGAATGGGAGTGTGATTCAGACGAAGCTAGAGAAGCAGATGAGGACACTGATGAAGAACAAGGTGTGGATGAGGAAGAACAGGTTGATTTTGACGATAAGCAACCTGGGCCATCTACTAAGAGGCTGCGTTGTGAGAGGCTGGCACCGGATGAACTCGACAGAAAGAATGGCTGGAGTACCGAGGAGAACTACGCTAAGAAACACGGTTTCAGCGCTAATCATGGAGTTCAACATCCAGGACTAACTCGCGACAGTACCGCCATGGATATAATGGACTGTTTCATCACCTCCGATATGGTGGAGAATATGGTAGATGCCACCAACAGGTACGCAAAGGCAAACCCTCGTAAAGCGAGAAAGCAAACTCCAGCATGGCGGGACACTACCGGAGCTGAATTGCGCTTGGTGTTGGCACTTGTCGTTCTGATGGGCTTGGTGACTAAGCCAACGCTGAAGTCTTACTGGGACCACGAGCCGCCGACAGAGACGCCATTTTTCTCTGAATGCTTTGCGAGAGATAGATTCATTGATGTTCTCAACAATTTACATTTCGTAACAAAAGATGAAGAGGACCGGCTAAATAAAATTGACCAACATCAGCGACTTCGAAAAATCAAGCCCATTTTGGACATAATGTTGCACAATTGTAAAAACGTCTTCATTCCACGTCGCAACATATCGATTGACGAATCCCTTTATAAATATAAAGGACGCCTTGGTTTCAAGGTCTACATTCGAGACAAACGCGCGAGATGGGAGATAAAAGTGTACAAACTTTGCGCATCTGATTTCCCATCATCTGGATACACCTGGAATTTCCTTGTATATACCGGGAAAGGCAGCGTGGGTGTTGAGGAGACTGTGGAGACCCTAACAAGAGACTTGGCGGGAAAGGGATACAACGTACATGTATACATGGACAACTACTTTTCGTCTCCGGGATTGTACGAACGACTGCACGCCAAGAAGTTCAACACCTGCGGTACATATCGCCACAACCGACGAGGAACTCCCAAAGCCCTCCAAAAGCTCGGAACAAAGGGGACTAAAAAAATTAATCCCGGGGATTGCCATGTCCGGACAAAGAAGAACGGCCTGCTAGCCATGGTATGGATGGACCGTCAGCCCGTCAAAATGCTCACAACGATGCACACAAATTCTATGGTGGACACCGGGAAAAAGAAATACAAGGATGGAACCGCGATCATCAAGCCGCAGTGCGTGGTTGACTACAACAACGGCATGGGCGGAGTTGATCGGTCAGATCAAATAGTCGCCACGCACCGCTCCGTCAGAAAATTCCTGAAATGGTTCAAGAAACTGTTCTTCTATCTGTACGACATGTGTTTGCTGAACTCATATTGTGTTTACCGCGAACTTCAACCGGGGACAAGGAAAACTTACTTAGAGTTCAAAAAGGACATCAACCAGGTCGTGCAGAAATATCTGCCAGAAATGCCCCATCGTTCCCGAGGACGTCCTCCTGCTGGACCATCAGTTTGCCGCCTTAGTGGTAGACACTTCCTGGAGAAACACCCTCAAACTGGGAGGACGACAAATCCCTGCAAAGAGTGTGTTGTTTGCGCCAGCCACAAAACACGCAGTCAATCACGCTACAGGTGTGACAAATGCCTTGTCAGTTTATGTGTCGATCCGTGTTTCAAAACTTATCACACGCAGTCAACGTACTAACGTTATTTCTGAAAGTTACCTACATTATCTAGGGCCCATCTGAAAGTTTTGATGAATCCGTGTACATGTACATATAACTTGATTGTGAACCAATAAAACCAATTGGACCAATAACAGTTACGTGTAGCCCAGTCTTGTTCTTTACTAGCTTGTCAGCTGTTTCATTAGGTCTTGTTACGCTATTTTGATTACTGCCTGACGGCAAACGTTAGTATAGCGGGATTAAATTATCGGTGCTCTATTTGCAATAAAAAGCAACATACCGTAATCGAAATACCATAACGATCTGTAGTATTGCACTTTGAAATCTAAACATAATTCCGGCCGACCGCACTTTCACTCGCGCTAGTAATTCAGGCCGTAGCAGACAGCAGCGCAATCCTTGTATACAAGGTTCCTGTCCTTAACGGCAAATTTATATTTTACTTGTATACAAGGTTCCCGTCCGCAAGAGGTTAATGGTGGAAGAAATTTTCGCGAACGAAGAACAATAGTTCCATTTAATCATTGCAAAGAAAAAGATGTAAATATATTTTTAGCTGATGTAAAACCGAAGATTATTGAAAAGTTGACTTTGGATAGACGTGAATTTAGAGGAGCAAAGTTTCGGATAAAATTAGAAGTAGATTTTTAAAAAATTCGAGTAGTAGATGGTATTACAAAAAGAAAAACAGGTTATTTTAGTCATAGAAGTTATGAAATGAACAATGATTACGAGATTGAAACTTCTTTATCACGATCTTACGATAAAATAAAATATGAAATAGAAGAATTTGTTGAATTTGTTGAATCAGATTTTGTTGTAGATCGTATTGTAAGATTAGATTATTATATTTGTAAAAGTCCTCATTTTAGGGGTAGTAGATATATTGAACTACCAAAATGGACAAAAAATAAAGAAGCATGTATCAACATAAAAAACAACGACGATAAGTGCATACGATATTCATTACGTTGTGGATTATATTTTAACAAGATAGAAAAAGAAAATAAAGTGCTAGAAAATAAAATAATAATAAAAAATCCAAACAGACTGTCTACCTACCCAACGGAAAATGGATTAAATTTTGCTGGTATTAATTTTCCGTTTGATTTGAAACAAATTAAAAAACTAGAAGAGCAAAATAATTTGATGATAAACATTTTAAGTTACGAAGAAGATAAAAAAGCTTTGATTTTTCCTTTACGAAATAATCAAGAGGAAAATAAGGAGGATAAACCACATATAAATTTATTATTGATTTGTAAATTTCTTGACGGCGACGACAACAGCAAGAAGGAAACTATATCTCACTACGTATTTATCAAGAATATAAGTCGATTACTTTCACATCAAACAAAAAGGTGTAACGAAACATATTATTGTTTGAAATGTTTTCATGGTTATACGAGAAAAGACTTGTTAGAAGATCATAAAATTAAGATTCAGAGTCTGCACCGTGTAAGACCATAATGCCTAAAAAAGGAGTTAATAATATTATGAAATTTAAAAATTATAATAAAATGATAAAAGTTCCTTATAAGATATTTGCAGACTTTGAATGTATTATAACAAAGGATGAACATATACCTTGTGCATATTACTACATTGTGGTGAGCTACGATGGAAAAGTAATATCGTCGTATGGATATACTGGAAGAAATGCAGTTAAAGACTTTTTAGATAGACTGATCTTTGTAGAAAAAAAGAATATCAATAGTACGTTAAGTGAATATATAGAAAAGTATAAAGACACAAAAAATATGATTATGACAGAAGATAAGATAAAATAAATTATAAAAAAGCAACCAAGTGTTGGATTTGTGGAGGGAATAATTTTCACTCGCATAATGAAAAATATTTTATGAGTTTAGGCGGTAAATGTAATTGTTGGCTTTGTAAAAAAGAATATTTAAACGAATTATATTGTATGAAAGAAAAAATTGAAAAATTTAAGCAAAAAATACAAGTCGAAAAAATAGAAGAATTTTTGAAAGAAAAAAATAGAAGAATTTAAGAAAGAAAAATTAGAAGAAAAAATAGAAAAATTTAAACAAGAAAAAATAGAAGAATTTAAGAATGGATATTAAAGTTAGAGATCATTGTCACATTACTGGAAAATATCGTGGTGCTGCGCACCATAAATGTAATTTAAAATTAAGACAAAAAGAAGAACCACCTATTCCAGTGATGATACATAATTCAAAAAATTATGATACTCACCTCATCATGCAAGGAGTGAATTGTACGAAAGGAATTTTATACTGTATTGCAAAAAACATGGAAAAGTACATTGTTTTCAATCGATCAACTAAAATTTGTAGACACTTTTCAATTTTTACCTTCATCGCTCAATAAACTCGTTGAATCACACGAATACAAGTCTTTTCACATATCTAAATTACACGAAGCGAATCCAAAAAAATTAAAGTTACTTTTAAAGAAAGGTGTTTATCCCTACGAATACATGGATAGTTTTAACCGTTTTAATGAAAATTGTCTTCCTCCGATAGAAGATTTTTTTTAGTAGTTTAAACAACAAAGGCATTACAGAGGAAGAATATGAGCACGCAAAGAAGATATGGAATACATTTAAATGTAAAAATTTAGGTGATTATCAGGATATATACGTACGTTCAGATGTTTGTTTATTAGCGGACATATTTGAAAATTTTTGTAAAACTAGCATGCAACAGTACGGATTAGACCCCGCTCATTATATTACGAGTCTTAGCTTAACTTGGGACGCAATGTTGAAATATACAAACGTTTTTTTTAGAATTGATGACTGATCAAGACATGTTTTTATTGACAGAAAGAGGTGAAAGAGGCGGTCTAGCAATGGTGGGTAAGAGATATGCTAAAGCAAACAATCCTTATTTACACGATTACAACCCATCAAAACTAACGAATTACATAAAAGATTTTGATGTAAATAATCACGACGGAGATCCGATGAGAAAATACCTTCCATATGGGAATTATGAATGGTTAACCAGACAAGAAATTGATTCGCCTGATATAGAATCAATATCGGAAGAATCAAGTATAGGATTCGTTTTAGAAGTAGATTTAGAAATTCCTAAAGAATTACACGATTTTTTAAAAGATTTTCCACCAGTGATAGAGTCGTTGTTGATAAAAAGAGAATGGTTGTCGCGGTATCAACTTGAGTTATTGGGCGAGGATAGACTTTCAAAAGAGAAAAAATTAGTTTGTAATTTATTCAATAAAACAAATTACGTTTGTTATTATACAGTATTACAATTGTATTTAGAACCCGGTATAAAATTGACTAAAATTCATCGTGGATATAAATTTCATCAAAAACCTTGATTGAAATCCTATATTGATTTAAATACGAATTCACGAAAAAATGCAGTCAGATTTTCATAAAGATTTTTTCAAACAGATGATTAATTCATGTTTTGGAAAAACGTTGGAAAATGTACGAAATCGAGAGAATATATCACTCATGAGATTAAACGACGAAAAAGACGAGAAACGTGCACTTAGAGCGACGGGAGAGTCTAATTACATGTATAATGCCTTCAAAATTTTTAATAATAATTTAGTTGCAATTCACATGAATAAACGTACAATTACGCTCGACAAACCGATAGCTGTTGGAATGGTTATTTTAGAAAATGCTAAACTTGCCATGCAAGTATTTTTATTTTTTTTTAAAGAAATACGGTGACAAGCTAAAATTTCTTTACACAGATACGGACAGTTTTATACTCGAGATCGAAACAGAAGACATTTATAAAGATATGGAAAAAGACAAAGATTTATATACGACTTTAGTAATTATCCTAAAGATCATTTTTTATATTCTGAAGTGAATAAAAAGGTACCGTAATTTCCTGCGTATAAGACGCTCGGTGTATAAGGCGCATTACCCCAGAATCGGGGGAATGTGATTAAAGTGTCAACGTACAAGGCGCACCGCCGTATAAGGCGCACCATGACCGCTGACACAGAGGCCAGCTGGGTGCCACTCATTGTCGGTACATCGCCACAAAGGGGTCATTGTGTTGCGCCACTCCCTGAACTGATGGTCTGTGTGCCACAATAAAAACTATTCAATTGGACGAAGGCCGAGTTTAGTGTTTAGCAGAAAATGTTCCCAGAAAAATGTAGCCCTGTCGATCCAATTGTATTGATTTTTTAATCGGTTAGCTAACGTGAGTGGGGCTAGAGATCGGATTGGTTTTAGAAGTATAATTCTCAATATAGTTTGTTTCAAATGAACTATAGCCATCAACAAACACAAATTCGTATAATTATCGTGTCATGTGCAATGCATCGGAAACGATGTTATTGGTATACACGTTAAATTATTTGCTTACCTCCATGCTTGCATAAACAAGCCATTTTCGCGACGTGATCCCGCGAGTCGCATCCCGCTCATTTCATTCATAAAAAGTGGCAACCATAAATTGTCCAATAAGCATGCAATACGTACGTGCACGTGCTTCTCTCCATTGCGCAGCCCGGGATTCCCCTTAATATGCAACTTTCCCAACAAACCTTGTTCTAACGTTTACCTGAAGGTCTCGAATGTGGATTCAAGACCCATGGGGACGAGCTTGGTCATGACCTGCAGGGACACGTGGACGATGATGACATCATAATTCCAGTGTGGTCCAATCAGGTGCCGGGAAAGACTGGCCACACACTGCCCGATGGCTTATTTTTTTTCCGTACCACACGCTGAGTTGAATGCATGATAAGTGTGTGCCAACAACAGTTGTGGTACGCCTTTGTCGGTAAGCACGGCCACGCAGTAAGGTGAATTGTATGCATGATTGGCATGTGCCAACAACAGTTGTGGTACGGCTTTGTCGGAAAGCAAGGCAACGCAATAAGGTGAATTGAATGCATGATACATGTGCGCCAACAAAGGTTGTTATGGGCATTGTCGGAAACCACAGCACGGCCGTAAAGGTGAATGAATGCATGAAAATCTTGCGCTAACGACCTTCATTGGAAAACACGGCCGCTTTGTTAGGTTGAGGTCCACCGAAAGTTACACAAGCGGTAATCATCACTTTGATCTCAAGCGACACCAGATAAGGCGCACCGTTAGATAAGACGCAGTGACGTTTTCGTACCTTTGAAAGTCAGATAAGCCGCGTCTTATACGCAGGAAATTACGGTACCCGGTAAATTTAAAGATGAGACAGCTGGAATTGAAATTTCAGAATTTGTATGACTAAGATCAAAAATGAAATCAATAAAAGTAGTGAATAAAAACACTAAACGACTCGAAAAAGTAAAGAAACAAAACACTGAACGAATCGAAAAAGTAGAGAATAAAAACATTGAACGACTCGAGAAAGTATATTTAAAAAACACATGACTCGAAAAAAGTAGAGAAACAAATCACTGAACGACTCGATAAAAGTAAAGAAACAAAACACACAACGAATTGAAAAAGTAGAGAATAAAAACATTGAACGACTCGAAAAAGTAGTTGAACGAATCGAAAAAGTAGAGAAACAAAACACTGAACGACTCAAGAAAGTAGTTGAACGACTCAAAAATGTATATTTTAAAAACACACAACAATTCAAAAAAGCAGCTAAACGAATCGAAAAAGTAGATAATAAAAACGTAAAGAAACAAAACACTGAACGATTCGAGAAAGTAGCGAATAAATACACTAAACGATTCAAAAAGTAGAGAAACAAAACACTGAACGAATCGAAAAAGTAGAGAATAAAAACACTGAACGACTCGATAAAGTATTGAATATAAAAGAACTAAAAACTGCCAAGGGTGTTAAAAAACAAGTTTTAAAAGATGAAATTAGCCACGAAGACTTTAAAATCATTTTATTTAACGAGATGCTTTATCACCAAATGAAATTTATTAGAAACGATAGTCATAATCTTTACACGAGAGGAGTCAATAAAAAAACGCTATGTTCGAAGGATGATAAAACATATCTTTTACAAGATGGAATAAACTATTTACCTCATGGTCATTATAAGATTTCAGAGAGTAATAATAATAATATAAAATTATAATTTTATATTTATTTAGGTGGATTTTCAGTATCTCGAGGTACGATTTGTAATTCTTCTCTCACAAAACTACGTTTGGGACCCGATTCTAAAAAATATAAGATAGGTTGATTTTGAGCATTCATAGTACTACATATGTACTTAGGCTATATATTTTTATACTCCATATAGGATCAGTCGCGCGACGTCTCGTATCGTTTTCAGCTTCACCAGGTGCGTATAAATATCTAACTAGAGAGTTAGAAGGAATTCTTTTTTCAACAAAATTTTTAATAGCTGGTGAGGCTGGATTTTGTTCGATGAGTTGTAGTTTAATAGCATCTTTAGGTTTTAAATGTATGAGTCTAGTCGTTTCATTGTTTAATGCTTTTATTACCAACGGTAATCTTTTTACCCATTCTCTCGATCTTGTATCCGTCATCAACATTTCTTTAGCGTATTGATGAGAAAATAATCTTTCGGCTAAAGTTCTGTTATCGTTCTACTATACCTTGAGCTCTATGATTACCGGCTTCACTTCTTTGGATTTTTACTCATTAAAGTTTGTACGCTCGACATAAATTCTTTTCCCGGATCGACTTTTAAAATTTTTTGCCAAGTTAACGGAGAACGTTTATAAATTTTTTCAAACACATTATTTACACGAAACCGTTATTGATTTTCCTTGTCGAATGCGGTACTGATGCAACCCGCAATATTTTTGGTTGTAAGCGCATGGTCTGTTACACCTTTCTGTAAAACCCACTAAAAGCCAATCGCATAGATTATGTTTTTTGAGAGGCTGTAATTTATCATAATATTTATACGCCGCGAATAAATAATCTAACCTTCTCAGTCGACCATTTTTTCCGGTAGGATTATCAATCTTAATATTCATATTTTTTACTAATTGTTTTAATTCTGCAAATGTCCATCTCGAGAGAGAGAGAGAGAGAGAGAGAGAGAGAGAGAGAGAGAGAGAGAGAGAGAGAGAGAGAGAGAGAGAGAGAGAGAGAGAGAGAGAGAGAGAGAGAGAGAGAGAGAGATAGAGAGAGAGAGAGAGAGAGAGAGAGAGAGAGAGAGAGAGAGAGAGAGAGAGAGAGAGAGAGAGAGAGAGAGATAGAGAGAGAGAGAGAGAGAGAGAGAGAGAGAGAGAGAGAGAGAGAGAGAGAGAGAGAGAGAGAGAGAGAGAGAGAGAGAGAGAGAGAGAGAGAGAGAGAGAGAGAGAGAGAGAGAGAGAGAGAGAGAGAGAGAGAGAGAGAGAGAGAGAGAGAGAGAGAGAGAGAGAGAGAGAGAGAGAGAAAACAAATGAGAAAAACACCCTTTTTTTGGTGTGGTCCAGGACTCCCATTTATATAACTACTACAGTGGACTGAACTGGGTGAAAAAACACGATTTAGTTTTTATCAAGAAAAAGAAATGAACAGCTTAATTACTTGTTCTTGAAAATGGAAACATGACCTGTTATACATCTGAGATTTTACATGTAGAACTAGAAGTGTGTTTCTATTCCAACATGGAATTTAGTATCTGGAAGTCAATTAATTGTTTTATTTAAAGAGCAATAGAGAACAAATTATGACGGACCCAGAACAGAATCTTGTGGAACACCTGTGTTCTATGGACTGGAGAGGACTGGAGAGGACTGGCCCTCATGCACCACAGAGATTTGATAACTAGAAATCAAAACAAGCAATTGACCAGTGATGCCATACAACTTCAGTGTTTGGATGAGCCCCTAGAGAAAAATGTTCAGCAAAAAGCTTGACTTTGTCAGTGGGAGAACTAAGTACAATTCAGGGCCATTGAACAGAACAGGAATTATTGACTTATTTCTGTTAAGGATGCTGTTAGCAATTCTCCAGAAATCTCTGCAGCCAAGACATTGAGTTAAGATGGAATCACAAACAGACTCTGCATAATGGTGCTTGGCATTTTCAAACACTTTTTTTGCAGTTGTTACTTGCAAGGCGAAACTGGTGAAGTGCCTCACCAGAACCATCTCTATGAAAAAATGGTTTTGATGGGCAATAGCAGCTGTGCATGCAGGAGTAAACCATGGCTGGGAGTGTGGTTTTACTTGGTAGGTCCAAGAAGGGATAAAGAGATCCATACCAATCTGGATCAATTTGGTGACTTCATCGGCTGCCTGAGAAGCACTTACATGTAGGCAAAATACCTAGTTGCAGGGGATGTCACCAAGGAAAGAACGTAATCTATCCCAGTCAACCTTGCCATACTGGAGAACAGTCCGGTAATGTGGATGAGAACAAGTCAGTGGTGAGGTGCAACTAACCTTAACTTCAATGTTCACATGATCAGAAAGTCAAGAAGATACCCGTTATCAGTAACACAATTAGGAATCTGGGTGGGAACTGAAATGATGTAATTAAGTAAGGTCATGAGACCAGGCCTGTGAATGTGGTTTGATAAAAAAAAGAGGAAAAAAGAGGAGAACCTAAAAAAGACCCGGTGTCAATGGAGAACATCGTGAGGATGGGGATCCACCGACTTTCTGAAGCTTTCTGATGGTATCACCTAATTTCTGTTTGTGTCCATCGTGATCTACGGTGTATTCCATCCAGGACCAATTCCACGGATTAGTAAGTTCCTTGCTCCTTTTATCATCGTCGGTGTCAAATTCTGATCCTCTTTGGACTATCACGCATTTGTGCTGCACCATAGATCCGGACATCTTGGCGATTCAATACAACAAAACCATTCAACCATTGAAAAAATGTCGAACTCGCAAGTACTAAGTAGTAATCATGCACGTGTCACGTAGTGCACACATGGACGTAGAATACAAAATGGTGGTTGTTGTGGTGTGTCGCGCGTGTTGTTAGGCCATATAATTCCTTGGCTACGGCCGGAAATAACACGCAAGTCTATGGGAATTGACCGCAGCCGCTAGCTATTGGCTTCCGTAGGCACACTTTCCAGCCATAGCCAACGAAGTAGGACACAGCCGAAATACGATGTGACGATCAGCCATACCGCTGGTTCGCGCGCTCTATATCCAACAGGCGGTATCTGGTGTGGGAACCAACGCACGGATCGCCGATCGAGATCGAGATCCGCGTGAAACAATAATTACACGCAATGCGCAATTTACAACAAAATAAAAAACGGATTTTTTTTTTCGGGCGGATTTAAAAAAAAAGCGGAAATTAAAATCGGGAGAGGAAATGAAAAAAGCGGAAATCCGCTAAAACGCGGAGATTTCACAGGCCTGTGAGACACAGCGAAATTGAAAGTGTTGACACCAGGAGCATCTGTGCTGTGAGAATGGACCAACCATTCCTTGTGGTGAACATTAAAATCACCAAAGACCATTATATCTGCAGTAGGATGTCGAGAAAGCGCCAAGTCGATGCTTTTGGATATTGCATCAAAAATAACACAATTGTGTGATGGGGGTGAACATACAGTACAGAAATACATGTACATGTACATGTATGGTGGAATGTAAGAGAGATTTCTCGTCTAATGGGTACAATTGTACATGTATGGACACCTTTGCAAAAACACAGACCCCAGTAATATATTATTCCATTGGCTAGATGGGACTCACAGAGAGCAAGGAGGTCTGGTGAATTCAGGAAAGACTGAATCGCAGTGAAATTTCCCCTAACCCCCTCTTACATTGGCAAAACATATTTGTATGGCTTTTGATTTTACTGCCCCAGGTGGCAGGGTTTTAGTTGTTAGTGACATCAGCTGTTGTTGGTAATTATGACTTATGAGTTGGAGGAAATTTTTCTGGTTGCAATCTTGTCTTTAGGTTTTATACCTCACTTTGGGATGCATACTTCTAAAACCTTGGTGAAGAGGTTGATCCAATGATCCAAACTATTAGCATCCCATAAATATTCTACTGGGTGCACTTTTTGGAGTGAATGTGCAAATGGCAAAACTACATGCAGTTAATGGCATGTGATGTGTGTTCCACTAATCATATGTGTATGAGTTATATATTAAGGGAATAAAAGTTTGTCTCACAGTCTTTATCTGCAGGATGACCAGTTTTGGGTATGGACACAAGTGATAAAGGACTGAGCCACAGTTGTAAAGACCAAATGTAAAAATGTACTTCCCATAATAAATGCTCATATTGATTTTGTTTTCAAAATTTCAATATTTAGTGTTTTATTATTTTTTTTTTTTAAAGTTAAACAGAAATTGGCAAATTCATGTTTAAGGGGCCACACTGGGTGTGCGAGTCAGCATCACATGAAGTAAACTTCATCAGTCTGATTGATTCATTTTCGTATCGCATGCAAGCTAAATGTTCTACTGGCATGTAATTCACACATACATGTACACGCTGCTCTGATTTTGTTAAGACTGGTCTTTACCAGATGTTAAATCACAAGTATGATTACAAGTACACAAACACGTATGTCAGTATGAGTACGAGTAAACACATAATCATACATACAATAAAAGATATCATACCCCTATCGTTATAAAATCATATTTCAAAAGAAATGGTATCGTCCACATTTTTAATTAAAATACATACGCCGCCCCTCACGCGAATGAATACCCCCACGGTCAATGGTAGATTCCCGTTCCTCATTTTATGTTAATGAGGGTCACGTGGGGCTAAATCCAGTCGAGAAGCATCTAAAAATTGGCGGAATATCCTGGTTAGACGGGCACAGGTTGATCTGCTCAATAGTATACAAATATTGGGTGCCTTTGAGTTCAAAGGTAACATTATAAGGTAACATTATAAGGTAACATCTGGACTGTTCCATTTTTCAAGAGTCCAGATGTTACTGTGTAATATAATAAATGCTCTCACTGGACAAAAGAAAAGGCACTCCTTGTCATGTGATGTCTAAAAGTAAAGCATGAGCGGCTGATCGCCATACATGCATAGCGCCATTCCCATTCAATAATAATCGATCATTCCACAATGTTACAACTACATCAGTATTGCTTGAATTATTAAATGCTTCTGGTCATCATTCTGGTCTCCTTCCTATCATGCCTGCCATTCCTGACGTTTATAAACAGATGGCTGCTCTTACCAAAGAGTAGGAGTTTTTCGATCTGAAAAAATTAAGTTTTTTACCACCATTTTGTTGTAAAGTTTGATTATCAGATCACAACCTTCTGCCCGCCACATCAGTTATCTATACCAATTTGAAATTGACACTGCTCGAAATCATTGGGGAAGAGATTGATCCAATGATCCAAACTACACTGTACAATCAAGCGTCCCTATGTAAGATCGTATTTACTATCTTACACAATTTTTGCTATAGAAATGCTCTTCCTTGTACTATTTTTAAAAGCATTTTTAAGCAGAGGCCTACATGGTAAAACTACATGCAGTTGATGGCATTTAACACTTGAAGAAAAGGATGTGTGTGCGATAAAACGACAAAAATTAATTTACCTCTTTTGTCAAAAGCAAAAGACCAATCCAAATCTCGTTCATCGTCTTCATTGTCACTATCCATTTTTCCAATGCCTGAATTTGCAATCCTGTAAATAAGCAATACAGAGAAAACAAAATGTAAGTTCATGTTCTGGTGGACTAAAGTCAAAGTTGTTATGAAAGTCAAATACACTTTCTGTAAAAGAAAGAAAGATACATAAGGTTGAATTTGTATCCAATGATCCGACTTGAAATGGAACGTTGCACATCCACTTGCATGTTCTCTGTACCCTCAAGTGCCATACACATGATCTAACTATTCATAGTTTACCAGTTTTGTGAGACCAGAAGTTCTAGAGTTCAGAAGGCCTGACATGCAGAAGGGGAGCATGTAAAATAGTTTATGGGAATGCCTACACTACTTCATATCATCAAGAAACAAATTGCCAAAGTTGAATGGCCTGGCATATACAATGTATGGTTCACCAGCTATGATTGTTTACATATGCCCTGCTCCGTGTTCTCCCATTACTTTGTGCATATGGGTCACTCCATGAACCTGGGACACATGGGTACATTGCTACCTTGTAGTTATTTAACCATGTTTAAGTTGTTGGTGTTAAATGTTTCAAGGTAATTATTTTTTTATAATGAAAGCTGGTATAGAAAAGTAGCTTTTGAGGAAAAGGGAGATTGTTTTTTTTTTTTTTTTTTTTTTATATGACCGAAAATTTGTCCGTGTCCAGTGCCATTTAAAAAAAAAATTGTGACATACAAAGTGTTCCAATTTTATCTCCGTATTTTCAAAGAAAATCTACTGCGAACCCACACAAACCATGCTTATCCGTTTGTTTACTTAATTCAAATAGCATATAAATAATAAAATATTAGTTTAAAAATGTTCAGATTTTCAACGCCATATCGGTGAATTCACGCGTAACGACGCTACATGGGGTGTCCGCGTAAAATAAACACGTAGCATCGGTATTCCCCACTGCTCACGACTCGAAAGATATACTTTCATTGGGGGAATCTTGTTTCAAGGCTTTAAAAACATCCATAAATCACAATGAGAAGTAAAAACTTGAAGTGTGATTGCAAATTTCCATGCGATTGGGAAATATACGATCGGTTGTTATTTGGGTGTCCGCGAGTGAAATGTAGCGTCGGTAACGAAAACGCTTCCGCATAAATAAAACACCACCCATTTTGAAATGGTACCGGCCATAGGTTGACCTCGGGAGGTCATGGCACTCGTTCGAACCAATACCTGTGGCAAAACCGCTTACATAAGCACAGTACGATTGACTGTGTGTGGGGTGTCCGCAATGTAGCGTCGGTGTCCCGGAAAAAAGGTAGGATTGTTCCGTTCCCGTATCACTATTTACGGCATTCGGGAATGTCGAACGTAGTCCCGCTGGTTGCCTGCTTTCTGCACAACGTACATGTAATCACTACAACGGCAACCAACGAAACGATGACTCATCGCCTGCCACGCGTAACGAATTTTCCTATTGGCTCCTTCCATAGACTACGATATAACGAATTTTCCCATTGGTTCTCTGGTACACGCATGGCATAGACTACGATCTACGTAGTGGATTCTGATGTCGCTGGCGCTAAACGTTGCAACAGTTTTTTCAGAAGTTTTGAATAAATCTGTGTGTATCGAGGTCCGCTCACTAAAACTGACAATGACCAGACCATTTTCGCTACGAACAATAAAGGTTTTTAGGTTTCTGTTTCTGTCTGTTTACCAACGATTTTTGCTTAGTTGTGCATTGTGTTTTGTTCTTCAAGATCATACCTCGGCGTATAAGCCGCACCGCGTATAAGCGGCAGGCAACTTTTACCGTGTCAAAACCAACGTATAAGCCGCGGCTTATATTCCGGAAATTACGGTACATTGTTTTTCAATTTTTTTTTACAGTTGACAGAATGTAGCATTTGTCCTCCTTAATCGAACGGAAACAAGTGGTAATTTCAACAGCAACAAAGGGTGATTTTTGAGTGCAAAATTGACTTGGAGTTTTTAAGTATCGCTGATTTCAAAGTTCATCTCATAATGTCATAGTTGTTTTCCCGGGTCCGGATTTTTCGTAGATCTAAACGATTTTTAGTTTAAATTAATCTTACTTTAGTTATTGTTCCAGATAGTCATTTATGACAGACATGGCACATTATAAATGTACACCACTATTATTATTATAAACATGTTTTAACTAAAAAATAATTGTAAAACAATTGCACAAAAAATTTAAAATTTTCTACTCTACATGGACATGGTCATGGTGTCCATGTAGCATACATGTAGGTATTTGGGAAAAAAGGGTTAAGTAAAAATTTTAGTCTGATTAAGTCTAGCATTATATAACAATACATGACTAGTGTATGTTTTAACAAACTGATGTGATGCTATGATTAAACTTTTCTTTAAAGAGGGACAATTAGACAACATTTCAACAATGTATACCTACACTACATGGACACCGTGTCCATGTAGCATAGGTATTGGGAAAATGGTTTGCACAGATGTGTAATTTTAGTCAGAGTAAGTTTCTATAACCATAGAACATGACTAGTGTATATTTTAACAAACTGATGGGATGCTATGATTAAAACTTCTTTGAAGGGGGACAATAGACAAAGATTTCTACATTATATACCTATGCTACATGGACACCGTGTCCATGTAGCATAGGTATTGGGAAAATGGTTTGCACAGATGTGTAATTTTAGTCAGAGTAAGTTTCTATAACCATAGAACATGACTAGTGTATATTTTAACAAACTGATGGGATGCTATGATTAAAACTTCTTTGAAGGGGGACAATAGACAAAGATTTCTACATTATATACCTATGCTACACGGTATTTGGAAAAAGAGGTACTCATAATATCCGATTTTAGTCTGAGCAAGTCTTTATTGTTATATAACATGATAGTGTATGCTTTTAACAAACTGATGGGATTCTATGACTCACATTTTCTTTAACGAGGAACATGTAACAGAATTTCAAGTAATTATTGCCAAATTTTGTTAAAAACTGTCAAAAAAGCTCAATTGTCATGTCTTGTTAGGGTATTAAGTGGTCACTAATAGTAATGTTAGTTTTATGTTATTATTACACTCCCCTGAAATGGTTATTAAACATTGGATAAAGTTGGAATATGATGAACTGTTTACAAAATAAAACACAAGAAATATGACAAAGGTGTCCATGTAGCATAGGTATTTTCACCAGCGTCAGTCTCTCATTGAACAAGGATCACTGATGATCAGGAAACAATCAGCAATAATGTGTTTTGATTTTTCTTAATTGAATATTTGGAGAAACTAAAAATGGTAAAATTATATAAATATATTGATTTTGAAAATTCAACCCTTATGTCACACATTGTGCCCCAACTTCATGGAGTGACCCATATGTAAACGTGAAAAATGGTACACTTGAATAAAATGACGGGGATAGCTAAAATGATATAGAAAAACCAAGATCTGATGATAAGGACATGAACTTTTCTTCAAAACAAATTGGGACAAGTAAGAAAAAAATTTCTTTTAACAAAGAAAACTGAAAATGCAAATTTATTAAACTCTTCTCAAATGACAACTTAGTAGAACCAAATCACCTTACTCTATTAACTCTAAATGAAACAATAAAATTCTTTCAATCCGGAAAACTCAATAGAAATCTAACTTGAATGAAACAGGTTCTAGAAAATGAATAGTTTTGGCTTTACTTAAAAAACTATATAAAAAAAAAAAAAAATTTCCTTATAAAAAAAAAATCCAAAACCAACGCAGTGCTAATAGTGAATTACTTAAAAGTACATTCAGACAATAAAACCAGAATTATTGAGCAGCAAACTCTAAACAAAGGCAGCTGTGTCCATCACTTAAATAACACATGTGCTTGCTGAGCTGCCAAACTGCTCACTACCCTTATGGCCTAAGGTCTGTGCCCAGTCAATACATAAACCGACTGAAGTCAGGAAACCATGGAAAAATAAAATGGTCTGGTGCACTTAGCAATAAAAAGGTACTGCTCTTCCAGGGGGGCACTCATCCAAAAATGTGTGGTAACTGAAGAATTTAAAAGGGCAGAAAATACCTTCCCCTACACATACATTATTCTTAGCACATGGCTTATCTTGCCCTGGCTTATCAATCCATCATTGTGTCTAGGCGGCACCACAAAGGCCTGGGATTTGTTTTGAAGTCCTGTAGACTATTTGGCAGTCTGTTGACATCTGTTTTTTGTTCAGTGGGGGGTTGGGGATGGAAAGATTATGGGGCGGAGCTTCAGAGCCAGCTGCTTTGTCAAAGCATGTTCCGACCTTTTGGGGAACAACACGTTTTGGAAGGGCTTGATTTCAATGCTATTTTTAGTTACCCAAAACAAATATTGGATTTTTTTTCCTAGGATCATCCCTGGACCCTTTGAAAGGTGTTGGGTTAAAAAAAATTGGAAATAGCTTCATTGACCCAGGTTTATTAAGATTTCCCTACATACTTTTTTAAAAAAGTAGGGATGCTACAGGGGCGTGCAAAATTTTTCCAGACGCACTGCAGGGTTAAGGTGATAATCAGGCTCATAGCCAGAGATTTTTCAGGGAGGGGGGTGTAATTTTACCCCCAAAATGGAGGATTTGAATGTCACTGAATGCAGGGGGGTTGTTAGACTACTGAATAGAAACCGGATATTACATTTTAAAGAATAATTACTCCATTGACTGTTCAAACTTTTTAGTTTAACCCTTTGCATGCTATTGGCACAAATTTGCGCCCGCAACGTATATTCCCTCACTTTAAATGCAGGCTGTCATTGACCCCTGACATCCATCCGGGTACTTTTTGAACAGTTCGACACAGGGAGTCCATATTACAAATGAAAAACGGTAGACTTTTCTGGAATTTTTTTTTGCAATTGTGTATTTTCTAAATTATGCAGCTTTTTTTGCATGTTGCAATAAAATAACTCCATCACACACAAAAACGCTTCTGAGTAAAAGCATGTATATTTTTGATGAATGCACAAAAAGAATGCAGCGGGGAGGGAATAATGTGTGTGGGGATTGGTAACGTGCAAAGGGTTAACAACAAAAACTCCAACTGAACAAATTTCCTGATGACACTATGACTATCTTTACCGTGAAAACGATATGAAAGGTCATTTTGCCGTGAAAAATTATGCAAGGGCAAATTCATGGTATTTACACACTCCAGGCATGACAAACTTTATCTACGGCAATAACACTGCGATTTCACGGCAAAAAATAATGTCTAAACGCCTATTGTTATTCATAACGGTAAACCATTCTTTCCAATGACAAAAGGGTTATAACGAGTGTATCTGGTGTGTTGACATAACGGAAACACTGTTTATGGACAAGTGTTTAATCTCGTTACTGACTGTTACTCAAAAGAATTTGACCGGCCTACAAATGTAACTGCGCAGTCATACAAGGAACAGAGTGATGTCTAGCTCCGTGTAGATATGGGCAAAAGCATTAAGGCCAGTTCATTAAGGCCAGTGAACGCGAAATTTCAGCTTTTGAATTCGCTTCGTATTTGGCCTTTCTATTTACTTCATATTTCATATTTGTAAATGGCGATGCCAAAATGTACCCAGATACATTTCAGAAACGGTAAATCTAATGTTACTTATAATTCAGGACAGTGTTTTATCTCGGATTCGAAAACTGCCCATCCAAAACAAGCGCGAAGTCGGAGCTATTACGGCGTAGACCCGATTTTATTTGGATTGTAAATGCTTTCTGGTGAAATATTTTTCCTTGTTGGGGATTATGAGCATATTTATACACATAAATATTTTCAGAAAGGAAGAATAGATCCTGCCTGCTGTTTGATGATCTTACCGTACGTCCGGTCGGACGTAGCCACCCTAATGTTGCCAGGCTACTTTGTCATTCGTTAAACTAACACAGCCTCGTCCCCATGAGAATAGGCGTGCACCTCGTTCCTTAATACAGGATGGTGAAATGAGCCAGGGCCAACGATGTGCTGCAGGATCATAACCATCGAGAACGTAGTTCCATCGCGCGCGGGCCGACTAACGTTACACAAATCACATCAGCGTGTAGTCGGGAACCAGACATCATTGTTCATATTTAATTTCCCGCTAACTTTGGGGGATTACACGCGTCCTCGGTGTCAGTGGGTACCGGTATACCGAACATTGTAGCCCTACATGAACAAGCGCGCGCGTGGAGCACAGTGCTTCAACTTTTAAGGAAATTCCTAAGGAAATAAAGAAATTTAAAGAAATTTAATAAAAAATACCCTTAGTTCTAAGGAAATTCTAAAGAATTTTCGTAAATATTAGAAGAAAAAAACCTAAAAATATAAGGAACAAAGAAAAAATCTAAGGAAATCTGAGGAAATTTTTAGGAAATGTAATTTTGAAAGGTGGAGCATGCAAACAGTATACAATGGGCGGTTGGCTGCACTAGCAGTTACCAAAAAATTAATTAATTAATTAAATCCGATGTGTTGGCGAAGAACTAAACATAAGCCTACATACTCATGTACTACATGAATTTTGACAGGAAAACATACTGATGAGAAATAATGATAAAAATTGGATGATACTTTTTGCATAGTACCAATATAAAATACAAACAACATTAGTTTCTTTTCCTAAAATGCGCATGAAAGCCATGATGAAAGACAAGTCCTGACAGGACACTATGAGTAATGAGTATGAACTAAATCCTTGAAAGAAAAATCTTAAAAAGTCGACAAAAAATGTACTGATAGAAATGACAGAAAACTTTATGATACTGTGTGCCCGCTGCCCCGGGGGATGTACCGGGAAAGAGTGGAGAGTCTGAAGACGGAAGTGGCAGCGGTAAGGCGGAGAGAACTATACTGTTGGAGACACGTGCTGGCGCGTTCGATGTCAGGCACGAGTTGACTCGTCCCCCGGACTCGGTCATAAGAAAAATAAACAAATACTTCTTTTTTTTCCTGGGATAAGAATTAATGAATGAAATTTCAGTCCTGATAGGACACTCTGTGTCTGAATTAATTCATTAAAAGACAAATCTAAAAATGTTGAAAGAAAAGACAACCCGATGAAAATAATTATTTTAAAAACTTCATGATACTTTACACATAAAAAAATAAATACAAAACTATTACTTTTTTCCTGAAATGAGAAATCATAAACCAAAGTTGACTAAATTTCAGTCAGGATAGGACACTATTTGTCTGAATAAGTTCCGTAAAAGAAAACTCTGAAAAATCTTATAGGAAAAAACAATGATGAAAAATAATGATATGAATACTTTTTGCATAGAACCAATATAAAATACAAACAATATTAGTTTCTTTTCCTAAAATACGTATGAAAGCCATGATGAAAGACAAGTCCTGACAGGACACTGTGAGTAATGAGTATGAATTAAATTCTTGAAAGAAAAATCTTAAAACTTTGACAAAATAATGTACTGCTAGAAATGATAGAAAACTTTATGATACTGTGTGCCCGCTGCCCCGGGGGATAATGTACCTGGAGAGAGTGGAGAGTCCGAAGACGGAAGTGGCAGCAGTAAGGCGGAGAGAACTAATGTATACTGTGGGAGACGGCGTGCTGGCGCGTTCGATGTCAGGTACGAGTTGACTCGCCCCCCCGGACTCGGTCATAAGAAAAAATAAACAAATCAAGTTTTTTTGTCACACAAACAAAACAAAGAATTAACTAGGTTTCCCCTAAAATGAGTATTCGTGAATACGCAATTTTATTCACAATAAAGCACAATTTGTTTGATTTAATTCCCCAAAAATCTTAAAATATTGAACGATACATACACAACACGCACAAATTAATAGCTTTCCCCATAAATGAGAATTTATGGATAACAGTTGAAAAATTCAGTCACATTTATTTCTTAACATGTTGACAGGGAAACTTTCTTTTATGAAAATTACACTGAAAACTGTGTGATGCATACAAAAAACTTAATTGTTGATATACGGTGTGCATACAACAAAAAAATTATCTCCATGTTACCACGTTCTCAATTTATTGGGGCAGCAGGCACACAATATTTGAAAATTGTTGAAGGGAAAACAATCCCAACATTAAAATTTTGAATTTCATGCATTAGGCTTAATGAGGTACAGTACATGTACTTACATTATCCAGTATTTTGCGAAACTTTGACTACCTAATACATCATAAAGACACTACATTTACCCTTAGGAAACGGAAATGTTGCATAATCGCAGGCGGCTTTAGTCTGTCGGACATGGAACAACTACAAGGATCAGTTTAATACCATGATGCCAGTTGTTGAGCGCATTTGAGTTTCCCTCCTTTTGAAAATGTACAATCGTGGAATGCAGTATGAATCCGATAGCGTCCCCGTCTGGACAACGCATTGTGAACACCGTAGATGAACATGCACCCTGTATACATTATAAAGAAAAGAAGCATACGTTCCTTTTTCCCGGTGATAAACCATAGATAAACTCCCAATTGCAAGAGTCATTATTTACAAGGGAGGCGTGCAGATAGGGCCTACAGTAAATTCAAATGAAACTACCAAGCTTTTAGGAAGTTGTTTGTACATGTAGCCTAGGCATGTAGAAAAGGTTTTCAGTGGTGTTTCCCCAAGCATAGGGCCCTATGAAATATAAGACCCACTGCCTCCTTGCTTACGTACAAAACATCGCGTCTCGCACAGTCTTATTTATTATTTCTTTTATAAGTCTGTATGCCACTAAATTATTCACAAGCTCAAAGTTTGTGTTTCATCTAGGATTTGAAAACTGCCCGCCCAAACCTTTTCGTCCCAAAACAAGCACGAATGGCTATTATGGCGTGGGGCCCGATTTTATTTGGATTTTAAATACATGTACTCTCTGTTGTAATCTGAGGCTTCAAATGTTTTTCTTATTGGGGATTCTGAGCTTATTTATACACATAAATGTTTTCAGAAATGAAGAATAATAGATCCTTTGCCGTTTAATTTTGTCGATCTTGCAGCGCAGGCGGACAGTCTAATAACTCAGCTTCGTCCCCGTGAGAAAATCCGTGTGCCGAGCCGGGGCTAACGATGTGCTGCAAGATGGCTAACGTTACACAAATCACATCAGCGTGTAGTCAGGAACCAGACATCGTTGTTCATACAATATATTTAATTGTCTCCGGCCATACCATTCAAGGGATTTCATTGGATACGTCACGCTTCAGGGTTCCTAACATTAACAGTCAAAGTTGAATAAATGTTCAGGTGTCCCCCAAACTGAGAGGCCAGTATCGGGAGTATTTCACAATCGGTGAAGCGTGACGTCAGATCTTCAGGCTAAATCCTGCCACTGATCTCTATTAATTATACTATATTATACTATTATAATAGAGAGCAGTGGTCCTACCTCACATATAATCCGCCCTAAACTGCTCATTTGTGACAATGAAGGCCAGCTATCGCTAAGATATCTGACCAGGTGATGTGGGAATCGAAACAGGTGGCTTGTTTTTCTATTTCTCAGATTTGCAACGAAAAGCAACGACTTGCAACAACTAGGCCTAAAGCTGCAGCCATTTACAATGCCTTGAATTGAAGCATCTACGTTGCAGCAACGTAAATCGCTCGAAAACTTTAATTGATTTGTCGGATGCCCTCGCACGTCGGACGTAGGATTTCCCAAAATATGGCATTTAAAATTTCATTTTTGAAAAAAAAATAAGGCAAAAACTCGTAGCAAAGACATTCACCGATGGCATCGTACAAACGTATCCATACACCATTTGGTAAATTTCAGGCCAGCCGCCAACATGGGCGGTAAAACAACATGGACAATCAATACTTAAAAAAAAAAAACATCAAAACATAATAAACACCTCAAAAAAAGAAAGTCCCCACCTGTATGTTTTAAAAATATGTTTAAATTTTAGAGACTTATGAGCATAAACATGATATGACGATTTAGCCTGATCATCGACACACATGTTGCAAGCAAGATTTGTGCGGATAACGTTGCGCATCAGTGCACACAACTCGGTTGATTGTGTGGGGGTACCTGTTCATTTCTCACAACTTTGCATTGTGGCTCAAAATAACGCCCCTGAACTCAAGCAAAATGGGTTATCCCTTTTGTCATAAGCTTTATTTGTCTGTTACATAATGTCTTGGAGCACTTTTAAACTAAAGACCTCATTATTGGAATGTTCATTTGCATGGGAAGGTATTGCCCAGGTCCGCATCCGTCGCCTCATAAACAGTATGCACCGAAGGTGTCGGGCAGCGATCGACAATCGTGGCGGTTATACCCCTTACTGAATAAACCCAACATGCTGCTTATGTCTTAAGTATTGGTCAATAAAGCTGATGACAAAAGGGATAACCCATTTTGCTTGAGTTCAGGGGCGTTATTTTGAGCCACAATGCAAAGTTGTGAGAAATGAACAGGTACCCCCACACAATCAACCGAGTTGTGTGCACTAATGCGCAACGTTATCCGCACAAATCTTGCTTGCAACATGTGTGTCGATGATCAGGCTAAATCGTCATATCATGTTTATGCTCATAAGTCTCTAAAATTTAAAAATATTTTTAAAACATACAGGTGGGGACTTTCTTTTTGTGAGGTGTTTATAATAGCCGTGAGTGAAAATCATTAAAATAAAAGACGTTATTACACGTAGTGTCATTAAGAATAATGGGCATTTTTTTTCCGGTAAAACCGAGTAGTCACGTTTTTTTTTTAAACCGACACCGAACTGAGGGATTTTTACTTAAACTGAAATACCGCCAAATTCGGTTTTCAAAAATAAACCGCAGTTTTATAAAATCATCCGATTTTGAGCCCCAGAGCGGGTCAATTTATCCCGACAGTCGAGGCTTACGTTTACTGGTCCTCATCGTATGCTTATTCTTCGGCAACGATTATTAAAACAACCCGTGATAATTAGGAACCCCGATGGATGAATTGTTATTTTAAGTCCTATTTTTAGTACCTGTTTGGCCCGCAACATACCTCAGTTCGGTACAGTCAACGCATTATAATTATTGTCCATTTCCTAATTACAGAGCGCCAACGTTCGTATACAAATGAATATGCAACATAATGAACATTATTCATGAGCAATCGAACAGCCAATAAGAACAATGTAAATTTGCTACTATGCTAATCTATCCAATCACGATGCACAGAAATAGGCACATGATCCTCAAACACTACATATGCACAATGCCCACAAATTTCAGCACTACGGGGTCGCACGTGGTACATAATTTATGTATACATTGTACATGTACATGTAATATATACATGTATGTACGTGTACACGTGTACAATACTGTGTAGTGTTACTGCGTTCTCTGTTTTTTTGTGTTTATAAATCTTTATGAGTAAAATTTCCCAATTCTAGTGTATTTAAATATGAAGAAATTGTGGCCCAGTGGATTAAGATTTGTAAATAAAAAGTGTAGTATAGGCCTATATGCACACGCTCAGTCAGGTAACCCATTGCCACCATAATCCAATTAGAACGTCAAAATAACTGTTTATACCTCTTCGCTAACAGAAACAGTTATATCTCAGTTCAATAAGTATCCATTCATGGGGATTATGGATGGTACAAAAGGGTCAACAATGGAGCAGAGGACTATCTCTGCTAGCGGAGTTAATGAGCTGGCCAAACTTACAGAATGCAGAGGTGTACGGTGATTACACAGTGTTTTCACGGCGAATGAAATTCACAATTTTTTCACGGCATTTCCATGATTATCATTTCCGTGAAATTGCCCTGAAAACACTCCAAGCTAAATATTTCACGACAAAATTACCTTTCATATCGTTTTCACGGTAAAGATAGTCATAGTGTGAGACATTTATGTTAAGGCTCAATCCACCCTCACAGATTACATGCATCGTACAGACTGCAGTTCTATTCAGAGAGGGTGGTTGAAGATTCCATGGCAAAAGAAAAGGGTTAAGCCAAACTCCTTCACTTTCTGGAGACGGGATACAAGATCCTTTTGAGACCAATATCTGGTTATTTGGCACAGCCCTACTGTACATATCTGGTTATTTGGCACAGCCCTACTGTACATATCTGGTTATTTGGCACAGCCCTACTGTACATATCTGGTTATTTGGCACAGCCCTACTGTACATATCTGGTTATTTGGCACAGCCCTACTGTACATATATCTGGTTATTTGGCACAGCCCTACTGTACATATCTGGTTATTTGGCACAGCCCTACTGTACATATCTGGTTATTTGGCACAGCCCTACTGTACATATCTGGTTATTTGGCACAGCCCTACTGTACATATCTGGTTATTTGGCACAGCCCTACTGTACATATCTGGTTATTTGGCACAGCCCTACTGTACATATATCTGGTTATTTGGCACAGCCCTACTGTACATATATCTGGTTATTTGGCACAGCCCTACTGTACATATATCTGGTTATTTGGCACAGCCCTACTGTACATATCTGGTTATTTGGCACAGCCCTACTGTACATATATCTGGTTATTTGGCACAGCCCTACTGTACATATATCTGGTTATTTGGCACAGCCCTACTGTACATATCTGGTTATTTGGCACAGCCCTACTGTACATATCTGGTTATTTGGCACAGCCCTACTGTACATATATCTGGTTATTTGGCACAGCCCTACTGTACATATCTGGTTATTTGGCACAGCCCTACTGTACATATCTGGTTATTTGGCACAGCCCTACTGTACATATATCTGGTTATTTGGCACAGCCCTACTGTACATATCTGGTTATTTGGCACAGCCCTACTGTACATATCTGGTTATTTGGCACAGCCCTACTGTACATATATCTGGTTATTTGGCACAGCCCTACTGTACATATATCTGGTTATTTGGCACAGCCCTACTGTACATATCTGGTTATTTGGCACAGCCCTACTGTACATATATCTGGTTATTTGGCACAGCCCTACTGTACATATCTGGTTATTTGGCACAGCCCTACTGTACATATATCTGGTTATTTGGCACAGCCCTACTGTACATATCTGGTTATTTGGCACAGCCCTACTGTACATATCTGGTTATTTGGCACAGCCCTACTGTACATATCTGGTTATTTGGCACAGCCCTACTGTACATATCTGGTTATTTGGCACAGCCCTACTGTACATATCTGGTTATTTGGCACAGCCCTACTGTACATATATCTGGTTATTTGGCACAGCCCTACTGTACATATCTGGTTATTTGGCACAGCCCTACTGTACATATATCTGGTTATTTGGCACAGCCCTACTGTACATATCTGGTTATTTGGCACAGCCCTACTGTACATATATCTGGTTATTTGGCACAGCCCTACTGTACATATCTGGTTATTTGGCACAGCCCTACTGTACATATATCTGGTTATTTGGCACAGCCCTCACTGTACATATCTGGTTATTTGGCACAGCCCTACTGTACATATATCTGGTTATTTGGCACAGCCCTACTGTACATATCTGGTTATTTGGCACAGCCCTACTGTACATATATCTGGTTATTTGGCACAGCCCTACTGTACATATCTGGTTATTTGGCACAGCCCTACTGTACATATATCTGGTTATTTGGCACAGCCCTACTGTACATATATCTGGTTATTTGGCACAGCCCTACTGTACATATCACTTAAAGTGTCTACTGGCTTTAACATGGCAAAAAAAAATAACAAAAATTAATGCCATTACATGAAACCTTTTTAAGTCATGCTAAATGAAAATAATATATTCTAAAATAAATTCATTAATAACTTACCTTTTGCTAGCTAGTCTACTGCTATTTCTTCCCATTCCCATACATTTTTCTAGATGTGGTGCAAAGCGTGAAGCTGAAAGGTTTCGATTGCAGTGAGGACAAACGCAGTCGATTTGCTTCTTTAGTGGTGGTTTACCAAAAACATCTCTGCCAGGCTCATTCACAATTTCATAAAACTGTAGAAGGTAAATAGGTTAATACTTATTGGGGTAAAGAGGGAAGGGTGTGGAGGACCAATGTCCCTCTTAAAAAAGACTGGTAGCTTTACAAAGGGTGATGGTATTGGTACAGGGGCGTATATCTTCATAAGCTTCCAAGGACTATGTTCCTTAATTGGGAGGACCAACATTGTTGTGTTAGTACAAAGAGTAAAATAAGGGGTCATGGACTGCATGATTTCCTTCATTTTTGAATAGCCAAATGTGAGTGTAAGATGGAACGTTCCAGGAAGTGGTCTCAGCAAAGAACTCAAAAAAGTACACAAATTACAAGCACTGCATCCATTTTGAATAAACTTTCCATGAATGTGCAAGGACTGGATCACATCAAGCCATACATTTTCTATAAAGTTTCAGCTTAGTTTTTTATAACACTCATCAGTGTAGGGTTTTATCAATGTCAGATATGAAATTAGGGAAAATATAATTTCTCTAAATTTGCATAATTTCATAGAAATATTGTTTTTGATCTAAAAACAAAAATAATTTACACTACTTCAGATACAGACACTTGATATTGAGGCGGAAAAATCTTCCCAAAATTAACCTATGGCATTCTGTCGAAAAAATTACTACTAAAACTGTTAAACACCCTCGATCATCACCACATTGCTTGGCTTGAGACAGTTCCAATGCACCATCCATTGTGATTTGAGTCTGCGTTCAGACCAAAACAATTCATTGTATAAAATTTACTCTCTGGTGGTTGATTGTATAGGCTAATAATGAAAAAGGGGCAGAACAGACAATTTCATTGGAATATATTTATCATGCTTAATATACCATGAAAAGGTCCAATCATCATACTTCATGTGTGTGTACCTGAACTTGTGTTAATGAGGATGGGCCTCAATGTTCACAGTGGCTGGGTTCCATATAATACAAGTGCTAAGCGCAAATGGAATGCATTTTTATTTTTTTATTTTTTTAAATAAAAAATAAATAAAAAAATAAACAATAATTAAAATTAACCAAATGTTTATTATTATTAATTCATCTGTACCTCCTGTAACAATTTTTGTATAATATTGATATATTTTTATATTATATGAGGGCCCCAAATGATCAGCTGTGCTGGATGGGTTACCCTCGTTAAAGATGGTTTTAAATAAATAAATTTTAAAAAATATAGTCTCTCACAAGCACTGAAACTGTTAGCCACATAAATACTGGTTATGCAAGCAGTACGCATATAGTACATGTACATGTGTTGTGTGATCATCCGATCTCCCTCAATTCCACACATGTGATCAAGTTCTAGAGAAAAGATTCACGGGTGTTACCGTAATTTCCTGCGTATAAGACGCGGCTTATCTGACTTTCAAAGGTACGAAAACGTCACTGCGTCTTATCTAACGGTGCGCCTTATCTGGTGTCGCTTGAGATCAAAGTGATGATTACCGCTTGTGTAACTTTCGGTGGACCTCAACCTAACAAAGCGGCCGTGTTTTCCAATGAAGGTCGTTAGCGCAAGATTTTCATGCATTCATTCACCGTAAATAATACTCACGAAAGACCTCACTTTCGTGTGACGTATCAAAAGCAGAATTCCCTGTTTCTAAAAATAGCATGCCCAACATCGTACACGATCGCGCATTTTTATCTACAACGCTTTCTAATGACTAAGTCTCTATGCGATGTGTGCAAGGTTGTCAACTTTTGCCGTGTCTGTTTTTCACCTCGATTATTAATCACAGTGTATTACGCACAACACCGCGGGATCACTTGGGCCGCAACCAGACTACTTTCCTAGTACGACGCGCGCGTGGTGGTGGCATGGTCGTGCTATAGCGCTTCTGGCATGCACTGCACTACTGAGCGGTCATGGTGCGCCTTATACGGCGGTGCGCCTTGTACGTTGACACTTTAATCACATTCCCCCGATTCTGGGGTAATGCGCCTTATACACCGAGCGTCTTATACGCAGGAAATTACGGTACTCTCAATGGCATGTACAAGTATCACTTCACCCTGGAGTTTGCTATGAAAATGATGATGACGTTTTGTTGGCTATTGCTCATTATTTGTTTAACATCAAGTGAGGGGGAGTACAAGTACAAACAAATGACTATGAGTATGAGCACTTACAACTCTGCTCACAATGCTTTCTGCAATGATGATGGAAACAAGTCGTGGGCATACATCTGTATGGGTAATACCACCAGGTTGGGGCAAGCTTTGTGATAGGTGTCCCTTGTTATGTACATGTAGGTAAATGTAAAAAAAAGTAAAGTCTGTCCCGAGCCATATTGGCTCATCAGGCGTGTTTATCTCCAGTTTCGTTGGCATGAAACGACTGAGAATATTTCCATTCCCCCTGAATGGGATACCAGTCTATCGCAGGTTACTTCCATAGCTATTGCCAGGTACCCATTTATACTTCTGGTTGAAGAGAAGCAATTACGGTAAAGTGCCTTGCTCAAGGACACAAGCACCACGGTCGCGGTGAGGATTCGAACCCACATTCTGGCGACTCAGCCATCATTACCTACATTAAGTCCAATGCACTAGACCGCTCGGCCATGGCACCCCGCAATAGGTAAATGTACCATTTATTATCATTTACTGTAACTTCCTATTCAAGGAACAGAGATTGATTTCATTCTACTTTGAAGAACAACTGAGAATGTGTACTCATAATAAGGATAATGAATGGTACAGTACCGGCCGCAAGTAATTACAGATCCCTTCGAGTAACCCGCGTGGGCGTCCGTGTAGGTGCCGTGGATCCCCGCAAAATCCCCGCGTGCATGCGGGTACCCCCGCAAAAAGTACCGTGCCTGGTGAGAAGAAATGCGGGGCCACGCAGATGGCCCGCACAGTCTGCACTTTGCTTCGTGGACTGATAGGGGGGGCTTTGTTGTCAATCATTGACGCGTGAAACTTGGTTGTTGCGTGGGTTCAAGTGATCAGGGAAGTGTCGTATACCCATACCAAGGCAAGAAGTAACTACCGTAATTTCCGGAATATAAGCCGCGGCTTATACGTTGATTTTGACACGGTAAAAGTTGCCTGCGGCTTATACGCGGTGCGGCTTATAGTACGCCGAGGTATGAATCTTGAAGAACAAAACACAATGCACAATTAACCCTGCACGCAGCGCATGTACTGTTTACAACAGTCGTTTTTTTGTAATTAACGGGTTTCTCTTAATTGCCTGGGCCAATTTTTTTCATTCTCCGTAAGTTCCCTATTCAGACATAGCTAGAACTATAGTGAGAACCCCGTTAACCTCAGTGGTCAACATCACACAGATTTTCGAGGCACAACCCAGACAGCCCAGACTATCATGTTACTGCCATATGTTTTCTACACTAAGTGCTTATCAGGCAATCAATCATCCTGTCACTGGCTCAATGGAAATAAACCTTCAAGGCATGTGGTCGGTACTTTTGAGGTACACAATAAGCTCAGATTATCAAGCTTGGGCCAGACTTTGGTTAGGGTTGTATTTACTTTAGCCGGCGGCTGTTGCATGAATGCCCAAACCCCATGTACTGTTTCAAACAGTACCATGGTGCAACCGCGCATGGATTTTGGTTTTGCGCTTCATAGGGACCTTTGATCTAAAAAATAAGCTCAGACTGTGGATAGTTATTGTTGACTGGGGTAGGGTGGGGATTGGGAATAATTATTTGCAAATAATAATTGATCACTATTACCTGTAATTGTTCCAGTCAGATAAGCATCACAATAAAGTCGTAAAAAATTGATTTAGAAATAAAATCAGACTTTTGTCAGTAATTCATTATTTTTATAAAAAAAATTAAAATAAATTTTGGCTAAAATCTGTTGGGTTGGGCCCAGACTACTTCTATTCTTATAATTAACACTTTTGATAAAGGATTGTGCTCACCCCACATGATTATTACGCCCAAACCCCCAGGTACTGTTTCAAACAGTACCATGGTGCAACCGCGCATGAATTTTGTGCCGGCGCCGCGCAGGGTTTTAAGCAAAAATCGTTGGTAAACAGACAGAAACAGAAACCTAAAAACCTTTATTGTTCGTAGCGAAAATGGTCTGGTCATTGTCAGTTTTAGTGAGCGGACCTCGATACACACAGATTTATTCAAAACTTCTGAAAAAACCGTTGCAACGTTTTAGCGCCAGCGACATCAGAATCCACGACGTAGATCGTAGTCTATGCCACGCGTGTACCAGAGAGCCAATGGGAAAATTCGTTATATCGTAGTCTACGGAAGGAGCCAATAGGAAAATTCGTTACGCGTAGCAGGCGATGAGTCATCGTTTCGTTGGTTGCCGTTGTAGTGATTACATGTACGTTGTGCAGAAAGCAGGCAACCAGCGGGACTACGTTCGACATTCCCGTAAATAATTTATAGTGATACGGGAACGGAATAGAAAAATAAAAATGTCGCAGAAAGCTGCAGTGCAGAAATTTCAAGATAAATACTCAGAAAGCTACCCAGTTATGGCTGCCTCCAAACTTGGGGAACTTCACGAATTTTGTAAAATATGCAGCACGGATTTCTGCATTAGCCATGGTGGCCTTAACGATGTCAAGAAACACGTGGAGTCGAAGAAACATCGATCCCACAAGCAGTGCCGTTGATTCCTGTACATGCACATGTATTTCGGACATTCGGACATGCGTAAAATGTGCAAAACTTTACTATTAGTATTTACAAATTTTCACTTGTCAAGTAGCACACTATGCTGTTAACATATCAGGTATTCATGCTCATCCGAGCGTAAAGATGTGCTTGGTTTTGTTGCGGGGCTTCGTGTGCCCCCGCAAAGTTTGCCCACGGCACATACCCGGCACGCAAAGGCCCCTTTGTGCCCCCGCAAAATCCCCGCAGGGCATCGAGTAGCCCCGTACACGCCACGCAGTTTACACGGGGGTACTCGCCACGCACTCGGAGGGTTTTGGAATTACTTGTGGCCTGTACTGTGTACATCTACAATGTACCTACATAACAAGGACACCATGTCACAAAGCTTGCCCCAACCTGGTGGAATGACCCATATATTAACACCTCCATGTATTAGTTTTATCAACCTATAAACATCGCAGAACCCGCTGCTATATAGGATTCTAGCCGGCCAATTGTCATCAGGCAAGCTCGGTGGTCAAGAGGTTAAGATGTCTGCACTAGTAACGTTGTGGGTTCAAATCCCGGCCGAGTCGCCTGTGAAGTTTTTTTCACAGAAACTTGGAAATCACTGAGTATACAGTGCTATACACAGGTCGGTGTCGGGCAAAAATTAAATCAATTACCTATTAGTTTGTTATAACACCAATAGTTTGTTATAGTCCTGAAATCTATAAACAACAAATTAATTTGATTGGCCTATTCTAATAATGATTCATCCCTGACCCTTAATGAAACAAATAAAAATGTTTGTATTAGCAATCCAATAACTGTTAAATTATTGTGCACATATTTGAAATGTCATTACTTTTAGACTTGGTTCATCAGTTTCATCAAGGAAAAGCTGCCCCATCTTGCAGGAACGATGGATCTCAAAGCAGAATCCAAGAGTCAATTCATCAAGCAAGTCAGCAAAAACATTCTCTTCCAAATCCTGCAAAATTAATGAAAAAGTAAGACAAGTTACAAATGAGAAGTAGATTAAAGTCAACGATGTAGCTGCTACAATGTAGGACACAAAAATATCTGTTAAAAAACATTTGCAGTGTAATTTAACATCACTGTCGTTTAAAAATCAGGCAAAATATTCAGAGAGAAAACTATGATGCAACACAATAACTGAAAGTTACTTACATGTACATGTAATGTACATGATAGGATACTTTTATCTAAATAAAAAACAATTATGTAAAGAAATTGAAATTTGATTTTGTTTATGTTTCATTTCAGAATCTTGAAGTTACATGTATTATGTGAAAATACACAAATGTACAAACACCTTGTGGACTGAGGTGTTTTTGTATGGATTAATTGATGATTATACATTTTATAATAAGAGAATAAAAACTGGTCTTTATATCTGCAGTAAAGAAAAATTGGGTACTGTACATGTACGATGAATGAAAAAAAAATACCATTTGAACAGAAATAAAATCATCTGACCATGAAGGAGAAAAGGATACCAAACTGAATTACAAAGACTGGATACAATATTTTAAGATATAAGTTTCAGTTACATGGGTAGTGGCCCACCTGGTCAACCATCCATTAGAAGGACCATCCTTGTTTGGGGGAAGACATGCACATACACATGTAGTTTGTATGCTACATGTACCGGTATAAAAGATCTCACCATTCATGTGTGCACCAGAGGTGCCCAAAAATTGGCACCGGGTGTAATGTCTTAATGTCGGGTGTGTAAAATGATGCCCTACATGTACATGTACATGTACAAAGTATTCATAATGTGGGGCCCAGTACACAGAGGGCCCTGCAAAATGAATAACGACTGTGATCAAGAAATAAGCACATGGGCTGTGTGAACACGCTGGCATTATTCATATTACAGGGCTTAGTGGGCAGTACTACCAAGTAATGATAACTACATGTACCGTAATTTCCGGAATATAAGCCGTGGCTTATACGTTGATTTTGACCTGGTAAAAGTTGCCTGCGGCTTATACGCGGTGCGGCTCATACGCCAAGGTATGAATCTTGAACAAAACACAATGCACAATTAAGCAAAAATCGTTGGTAAACAAACAGACAGAAACAGAAACCTAAAAACTTTTATTGTTCGTAGCGAAAACGGTCTGGTCATTGTCACAGTTTTAGTGGTCCACAGAAAACCCATGAGCCATATATGCCATATATGACCAGATAACTTTTCCCGAGACGATAAGTCCAGTGCGGACAGTGCGAGTCGGTAAAAGCGGCTCAGGAAAGCGTACATCCGCTTTGTACATCCACACATGTGCTTTGCATTGTTTCACCGCGCGGTGGGGGGGGGGGGGGGGAGGACCGGGCACATTTAATGCATGTGCATGTGTAGCAAGTTTTCTGTGCGTTGTTGTTGTTCCTCTTTTGGTCGCAATCATGGCAGATATTATCATTGATACAGTCAGAAGTTTGATTGGTGCTACCAGTGCATCATTTCCAGATGATAATGAAGGACGTCAACGTCGTGTCTTACGACGAAAGAAAGCACGACAACGGATGTGTCAGCTATACGTCAACGTAGGGTCAACGTAGAAAGGTCACGCAAAGCGCCCTCATGAGTCATTATACTGACAGCTCGGTTACTTCTACCATGGTCTCGGTAAAATTTTCCCGTGTCGAAAGTCCAAGTGCGGACAGAGGTCACATTTGACCATTTTTCATTTTACCATCGTCTCGGTAAAACCTTCCCAAAAAAAAGTCCAGTGCGAACACAGCTTTAATGTAAGGAAATGTAAACTTATGACAGTAACACGGTCTAAACATCCATTTCGAGCTCTTGAGGGCGGGAGCTCTTGAGGGCGCTCTTTTAGTTGATATCAGAATCTAGTGTGGAAGCCCAAGTCTTGAGTAATATGCAAATGTCGGTTTAACAGGTAAGGGAGTCCATGAAGTGGACTTAATATTTGAATGAACTGCACGTACATGTGTGACAGCAAATCCTAGCCACATCTTTAGGTCAGTTTTGGCCAAATTACAAAATAGCACTGCTTAATTTTATTCAGTTTACTTGGAAGTTGAGAAAGCTGCAGAAATTTGCTATAGATGCTCTATGATTGTTTATACCTATGTACATGTAGCCAATAATCAGGGTACATCTTTATACTAAAAATGAAGTGAAACAATATTAAGTGATTACCTCCTTCTTTGGGCTTGGAGATGTGTCATGCAAATGGTGAAGTAAAAATTCTTCCATCTTTTCTCCCAAGTTTATCTACTTCAAATTCTACCTGAAAAAAAATATATCAAAATATCACAATTTTAGGATCTGAAGGGTGACATGTACATGTATGGTAGCTCATTATTTAGACACAGTAATACATTGTACATGTAACACAGGCCTACTGGTTATAACATGCACATACATGTACATGTATGTATTCCTAATAATTGTTGTTTCTTTCAATAATTTTGATTTGAAGTGACTGATTAGCAACTGTAACACAATCTCAGTGTGTATGGTTCCTTATTATGATGTAAATATATTCCACAATAAATGAAAAGGTGTGTGGTCTGCAAACTTGAGAAAAATTTTCTCCCTCAAATTTACCATGTATGAATTTGTAATTACCATCTAGTCTTAATTTGAGTGTTAGTATATAGTCCACTTTAATACTGATGATCATTGGATCTACAATAATTTTATTGAGTTCATGTTTTTTTAAATATGAATTTTAGTAACTACATGGTTACCAGTGTTTTAGTTGAGAGACCTGGAAGTCCGAGAGTGAGACCCATTGGTCTGAGATTAAGACTAGGTTTTGTCATGGAGACCAAGAACGAGACCTGGAGACTTTATACATGTACATGTTAATTACATGTATAATTAAAAGAAAAAAGAACGAGACAAGAACAAGACCTGGAGACCTTGTACATGTTAATTACATGTACATGTACATGTATAATCATACTCGGGCGATAACACGATAATATTGAATATCGCTATACCTTTTTTTATTCGATTACGATATCAAGAACTTTTCAAGTTATCGAGATACTGGAAAATCACGATTAAAAAAATATATTATGATGAAAAAAATATATCACAATTAAAATCGTGATTGTGAGTACAGTCAGAAATTTCATGGAAACAAAATTAGACCAGTCTTTTCAGCTTTCAGGAGGGGGAAACAAAAGCTGACTACATTGTACTTCAGTGGTAAGCCGACTGTTGGATCACAAAGGAGCCACCTCACAGGGTGTTGTTTCTTTTAATCCACCGCCACTCAAAGAAACCTATTCAGGCGGATTAAGTGGAGAAAAGGTTTACATCTCACTTTCTAGTCATGGTGGTCTCTGACCCTCTGATTAAATTAGTATAAACCATAGCTGTTATAAACCACAGTTGTATGCATTAGTCATAGCCTAGGTTATTGGTTATTCACGTATTTCAAAATTACCCTTACAAAAACCTTTTTAATCATGTTTTACGAAAATTATTCTGCAAACATTTAATATTATTTCATGTTTAATACATGTACATAAAAATGCTTAAATAAATACCGATTTGAAGTTGGTGTTTGGCTTCATTTGTTGCTCGTTCTGTGATAGCATGCAGCACGAAAACAGGTCGCGCCGTGACCTAAATAATTTATAGACTCATTTTCCTTCAGGTAATTGTAATCATTGATGGATACAATTAACTGGTTCATGAAAATATTTATAATTAGTTTGTTTGTTTGAGATGGTCTGGTCTATAGTACATGTACACTGGGTTCGACCTGAACTGCAGTCCACTGGCCTAAGCTACATGCCAGTTAAGATAGCGGTGGACAGGTCAAAATGGCTAGTCAAAAATAATCATATAAGACTGTACTAAATCCTAGTTATTTTTACTTTATATTTACAAATATTATTCCATTGAACCATAATTTAATGATTTTTTAAATATACTGTTTTAGCTGCAGATACTATTGTCCATGATGCCGAAAAATGTGGACATTATGTGAACATTTGTGCCATGGACTTTATGAAAGCTTTTGATCACATTGATCATAATGTTGTCATTAAGAAACTAATTGATCTGGGGGTCAGGTCATCTATTATTCCCATCATCTGCAGCTTTTTGATGGTCGCATCATGTGTAAAGTTCTCAGATGTGTTTCTGATTATCTTCTGGTTACCTGTGGTGTTCCCCAGGGAACACTTCTCAGTCCCATCCTGTTCTTGGTTCTTATTAATGATGCACTTGTCGAGTGTTGTAGGCACTGGAAGTGTGTCGATGACCTCTCCCTCAGAGAGGTCGTTACTAGAAATGACAGACCTATTTTGCAAAACTTACTGGATGAACTCAATGATTGGTCTAAGCTTAAAAATATGGTACATGTACCTAAACCTTCAAAATGCCATGTTACATGTGTGTACATTGTATATTAACTTTCTTAAGAAAAGAACGCCTGAAATGTCTATCCAATTTAATCTCAATGGTACTATGTTGTGAATCATATGCAGTTACTTGGTGTCAATATTCAGAATAACTTGAAGTGGGACCTTAACACCAAGGATATTGTGTCTAAAGCCTCTTGAAGGCTGTTCTCTTTATGTATTCTAAAAAGGCAAGAGTTGTTACTGATGATCTCATAACTGTATATTTATCATACATACGACCTAAGTGCTGCTCCTGTTTGGCATGGGTCTATAACTACATGGAATTATACAGTTTTTAATTTGAAATAACCATCTAAAGTAAATGTTCTTTTTCTTATCTGCAGGGGCAGATAAGGTTTAAAATGTGGGAGAGTTGTAGTGATATAGTTATAACATAAATTAATCAGACAATTAATTATTGTTATTAAAATGATTCCTTTGCTTTACACGCGAGCTGCATGCGTGCGGAAGCGTATGCGTGAGTTGATCTTTCTAAGAAAATAATATTTTGTTCCAGAATGAAGATAATAATAAGTAAGGAGGTTAAATATGTTTGCTGAAGTCAGTCGGAGATTGATCGGGATAAAGAGAGGAACTGATGAGTTTGCATCAGTGACTAATGAAATAAGTGATCGTCAACTAGTAATCCTGTCTCATTGTTGTCTGTTTATTCAATTTTTGGCTCAACCGATGAACCCCGTACTCTGCACGAAGTCATTTACAATCACTCGTACGAGAGAACTTTACACTACCAAACAATGTAATTCTACAGAATGAGTTCAGAAAAGGGCACTTAGAATTATTCTACATGATGATTATGTTTGCTATGAAAATGCCCTGTTGATTACCAACCTGCTCTCACTGTATTCACGTAGGGAAAATCTCATTTTCAACTTTGGTAAAGTCTTCTTAAATCAAAATTATACTGGGATTTCTTACCTCCCTCTAATGACTCACCTAGTGTGGCTCTGCGTACCAAGAAACTTTTTGATGTTCCCAAGGCTAGGACTGAGAGATTCAGGAATTCCCCCATACCCACTATTGTGTTCATTACATCCCCAGAGGATTGTTGAAAAAAATATCAACAAAATCTGAGACAGTCACTGTCAACCCCCAGGTAAGTTGGTACGGAACCACCCTCTAAATATTTATGATGTAGATTGACTTGTGTGTAGTTATTATTCATGTGAGCATGCTGTTCACACACTATGCTATACATGTATGTGTAAATTCAAGATGGCGGTCAACAGTCAAGTCAACAGCTATGATTGGTCCTAAGTTTGCAAATTATTTTCTGTCAATTTAGCATAGAAAACACAGATTTGTAAGAATGATATTCACAAACCTTTCCCAAAATAACATTTATTTCCAACCCAAAAATATTAAGGGTTCCGTCCCGACCGGGTTTGTTTCCGTATGTCCAGACCGCGCCGGGGGAACGTCTGTCTGACGTACATGGTCAATGATGACTTCACGATATTGATGGTATTGATGCAACAGTGAACGCGTAGTCGCGTATGCTAGTTTTACCTATGTGCACACCGTACATGCAACTTTATTTTCCTGCAACCTTCTGTAGGGATTTTATCCGCAATGCCCAAAATTCTATGTGCATGCAATATTTTTCTCCTGATGAATTAACTACGGGTGAAATCCTCGAAATGGAAAACATGCAATAACTGCCCAGTTTTTTAGCTTCGCACATGTTTATTTTTTCTTCTACCCATGAGTTTGGGGGTTGGAGAAATTTGAGCAATTGAGCCACCCCCTACATTCCCTATACAATAGTAGGCCTACCATGTTCAGTTCACTATAAATAATTACTATTTTAAACTATTTCTTTAGTTTACCTTAATAAAACAGGCATATTGTCGTATAAATCGGCACAAAATTAATAACTTTTCAGTGTTTTTAGGCGAGCAAAGATTGTACAGTTTTAAAACGAATGCATGTTATACAATAGTCTATTTCTTCAATGTACATGTATAGACCGTCTGCACAGTGATTGGCATACTAAAAAGTTAAAATAAAATAAATTATTAAATATTAAAACAAATTTAAAACATTATCATTATCCAATCTTATCAATTAAATGTGCTAAGTCTGTGGCAGGAAACGAAAGAACAAACATTCATAACATTATTGTAAATGTACATGTACTGTAATATTCTACATACTATCAGGGATGCCAGTACTGTAGCTCTTTGCTCCAGACTCGGGGGAAAAAAAATCCTGCAAAGGAAGAGCGAATGTTCATACTTGCACATGGAAATAAAATATCCCTTGTTGTCTTTTGATTCAAGCCAACGCCAATTGAACCTGTTCTTTACACTAGCATCGATTTTTTTTCAGATCCACACCTCTTCCAACCTCCATTATGGTAACCAAGTTGAGTAAAATCAGTCAAAAATTTCAGAAAATGAGGGCCAGGAAACGCAATCTTTATGATCACGTTGCAATCACCATGTATCGTGCCATCATATGTTTTCGATCGACATGTATTTTCGATCCCCCACTTTGATTCCCTTTTACATGTACCGCGAGATAGTGCGAGATCCACAGTGACCAGAAGCTCTGTTGTAACGTCCACACTCCGTGCTATCGGCAGGCTTTAATATGTTAAGAATAAAGTTCCCTGTCGTAAGTGACAGCCAAAATTTTATAGAATGCTTAATTTTTTGTATAGATCACTAATGCAATATATCAAATATGTCAAAAAAACACAATCCATTGTCAAATATTCCAAATGTAAGTTTCGTCTGCCAGATCAAGTTTAAATTTTCTAAAGTCGCACGATAGATCATGTAATGTTGTTGCTATTTGGGATTGTATGGCGTGCCAATATTGGAATAAAATTAATCTCGAGAGGAAATGACATTGTTATATTCGTCTTTCTTTTACTGCAGACCGTGATCATTTCTAATGAGCCCGATAAACATGATCTGTCCACATTTTTTTTCTAAATGAAAGCTTCATTGGCTAGATGAGGTTACTTTCTCCCCAAATTACACATGGCCATTCATACGTTGCCAGATAATCAGAATGTTATGAATTTTTTGTATTGGGGAAATGTAGAACAGTCACATTGGTGTACTTTTATTGTATTTATTTATTTTATGCTGTAAGGACAAACAAAATTAATAAAATTAATTTTTGAATTTTATGATCAGATTTGATGTTTTTTAATGGCAATATTTCCATTTATTTTTCTTTACTGCAGACTGTGATCAAAGGGACAGCCAGCTACAGATGTTATTCTCAAGAATCTCTTGATAATGCATATGAGGCTGCAGTTGGTCAGGGAATCCCTATTAAAAAGGCTTCAAGGACTTTCTCTGTTCCATACTCTACTCTGCATGATAGAATGAATGGAAAAACCAAATTGGAAACTACTAGGTCTGGACCTGATCCCCTGTTGAGTCAGGAAGAGGAACAAACACTAGTAACACACATTGAGTTGATGTCTTCCTTTGGCTATGGATACACTCACACTGAAGTTACAGCACTTGCTACTGACTTGGCTATCCACCTTGGAAAGAGAAAGAAGTCAGATAAGCCTCTCTCACTACAGTGGTTTTACAGCTTCATTAAATGCTGGCCAGAACTCAAGGTGCAGAAACCCAGATCACTCGAGATAATGAGAGCTACTGTACATGTAAAGCTACCTCTCTGGAGACAGTCAATAAATACCTTGACGAACTATAACCTGAAGGATCGACCACAGGCCATCTACATGTACAATGTTGATGAGAAGGGTATCGTTGAGAACCATACACCTCCATGTAATATGTATTGTATCCTCATGCCAAGAAGTACATGTACCTCCAGCAGTAACCATGGGTAAATCATCTACTACAACAGTAATTGGATGTGGCGTTGCCCCCATTTTTCATATTCCAGGGACAGCGTATGTACATGTACATTTAAATATCATTTTTTCTCTTAATTGTCCTTATTATCAACTTATATAGTTATAAATCCATTTTTATTTTTCTCATTGATTCGTATTTCTTTATATATTTATTTATGTATATTTTGCAATTCAGTTTTGACTGTTGACTTTTATATTAATGTATATTTTTGAATCCTGTCTGTGACTGGACCAACAAGCTTTCGGGCTACAGTGTTTTAGTACACTTTTGTTGATCCTGGCCATCATAGATTGGTTTAAATGTTCGTTTGTCTTCACTGGGTACTCTATACCATTCCCTCTTAGTCTTAACTGTATTATTGTATATTGTTCCTAATGTATTGTTCATATGTTTTATTGGCCAAATAAAGAATAATAATAAGAATGTGCAAGGAATTCTTGTCGGATTGTACTGCTAGTACATGAGGGGCAGTCAGCCACTCGGGCCAGTCTAACTCGGACATTTTTCAAAGTGCCTCATATGTGTAGCATACAGGGTGAAATATACATTGTAAAATTACTCCGAGGGTTTAATTATATTTGTATTTTGGATAAGCATTAGGTACATGTATGTCTTAAGATTCTACAAACTAAAAGTAAATGGGAAACCTAGTATTGTTGATTCTTCATACATTTCATTCCCATGCATACCTAGTAACGGGTGTAACGGAGACACACATTTTGATCAGGAGACCCTACAGCAGAAAGGAATTTGGTGAAGATTTTGGTGGGATTAAATTACTCTTTGTTAACAAATAAAAGCCCAATGACACCCATGTGTATGTGGGTCCTTGGTAAAAAAAAAAAAAACATGTATACATGTACCTTACAACGTTACACTCATAAAAAAATAATAATAAGGGCAATTCCACAGTTACGTTACATTTTGTAGGTATTGGGCCTACTCTTAATGCCATAATTTCCTTACTTATAAATTTCACTCATCAGTTTTTTCACAGTAGTTGCATTATGCCCAGACCTTACTCAGCACAAATTAATAATTTAAAAAAATTGTTATAGGTACCCTACATATCAGAAAAAGCGCTGGTTACTCACGTTACATTTTTCAGACATGCATAAAACGTCAACTGGCTTTATTCAAAAAGTGTCCTCATACCAAGTATTCTTGCAACTAAGTGTTATATGGTTGATATACCTTACCTAGTGGTACACATATTAGGTGTGAACAAAATATTTTATTATTGAAGATTTTCAGGGAATTGACAAAATAAATGGTTATTCACTTTACGGTCACTCACGTTACAGTTTGTCCCCATATAAGAAGACCATAAATCCACAATGGTGCTCACTAAATTTTAGCTTAAATGTGTTTATCAAACAATTCTAGCTTATAATGCTTACTTTTTATGTCAATTATGGCCCCAAAAATTTACGTTTTGGTAAAATTAGTTAGTTTTTCACTTTTAGATTAATTACATAACACTAACAATGCAAAATGTTGCTATGTACAATGTATGTAGTCAAGCGAAGATTATTTCCTTTCAATTTCGCAAACAAGAATTGTTTCACTTCCTTTGTCTACTGGAAACAATTAACAAAGTAAACTTATTTAAAAGTAAACCTTTTTACTTTTTCAGTTCAAATCCATAAATTGTTGGAAACAAGTCAATCTCTATTTTAGTTAAAAACTGCATCCATGTCGGTTACTGCAACAGTGCAACTACATGTAAGTAAATGTACTTGGAAATCAGAGTTGATTAACACAGTCCAAGAATAAATAAATTGTTCTCAGATTGCTTCATGTCCATTTCCCAAAGATTCATTGAACATTTGAAGTGGCTACGGTTATAAGCAACTGCAGGTGCATACAGTGTAGATCTGTGTTAATAGACGTGTGTACACGTGTACGTTATGTTATGGACATTTGCATCACATACCAGCTAAGAGATGCTTTCCTCTTATATACTACTCAAAACAATTTAGGGAACACCGGATTTTTAACATCAAATAGGTTTGAAATGTTCCATGAACCGGGATTTTCATTTGCAAACCCCCTCTCTCTTTCAGTAGTCATGTCATGAAATGTGTAATCACTACATGCATCCTTTATCATCTGTTTCATTGTGCAGTTGTTTCTCATCAATTCTGTGAAACATTGTGTTTATCTGAAATAAATGATCTTGCTTTAACTGAGATTATTCCGGTGTTCCCTAAATTGTTTTGAGTAGTATACATGTATGTAGCTTCATTAACCCTAACCTTCCCAAATCCTCCAAAATCCTCTTTGCTAAAGTGAAGGATAGTGAAGGATTTTGAAGGATTGAGGTTATATGATACATGCTCTTTGCTAAAGTAAAGGATTTCGGAGGATTGAGGTTATTAGGCATACTTGCCTTTCCATGGTACATGTACATCCATGTTTGTTGTAGTGATTGCAAGGTCAATGCTTGAGTCAGTGGACACTGTTTATTGCTACATGCATGCAGGGAGGGTCCCTGGCCATGTACATGTATCACAGATTAGAAACACATGTGTGCATACATGTCATGTGCTTGCTTTACTACTGAAGGATTTTGGAGGATTCAGGTTATGTGTAAGCAAATGGGCCTATGGAGTTAGGGTTAAAGAAAACATCCAAAAGAACAGCCAAAACACTTTTTGACTAGATGATGTAAAAAGGGTTGGACTGATGTACACGTATATGTACATGTATGCATATTTGTATGAACCTTCTGCATTATACATATGTACATGTACATGTATCTTTGCCTCACTTTTCTTTAACTTTTTTAGTTTAATTACTGTCATAAAGGAAAAAACATAAAGAATGCATAAAAAAATAATATTCAATTATACCTAAATGATTTACTGGTAAAGATGGACTAGCTAAAATCAATATGGACTTTACAAAAAGTTGTTGCATACATGTATGTGCGCATGTAGATACATGTAATACCATGTGTTTAAGAAGAATGTGCAATGCATGATGGGTAAATTCCTTAAAACTAGCCTTTATATTGTAACTCATGTTACATAGTTACTCACATTACCATTTTCATTCCCTCGTATTCTTAAAGTGTTTGTACATGTATAAAGATAATTTATTAAACAGTTTTCATATTACAGATCATGAGTAGGAAGAAAATTCCAGTTGTCAGATTTTGAAAAAAGGAAAAGTTCAACTATAAAAAAAAATGTTTTTGATTACTCATGTTACATTACCCTCAAGTGTCTGATATAATAATAATAATAATAATAATAATGTGTGGACTTATATACCGCACATATCCACCAACTGAGTGGTGCTCAAGGCGCATATTATTACCCCTGCTCATAAGGCTCATAAGGCTCATAAATCATTCCTGAAACCATCTCAGCTCCCTGGGGAGTATACAGCTCAATTGCTGCCATTACAGCGCATATAGGGCTAATCAACCAACTCTGCCCTCACAGGTACCCATTTAACCCCTTGGTGGAGAGAAGCAATTATGGTTAAGTGTCTTGCTCAAGGACACAAGTGCCACGGCCGGGATTCGAATCCACATTCTGCTGCTAACACCAGAACTTGAGTCCGGTAAGCTAGACCGCTCGGCCACGACATTCCACTCCTGCTTTCTGAAAACTTTACATGACTGGATATACATAAATTTTGTTTTAAATATAAGTGTTGGTGCCATATGCATTTAGCAAAATTTCAATGAGCTATCACCTATCAATTAACTAAGAGGACAAATACCAAATCAACACATTTTTTGGAAAAATATTTGAGTCTGCACATCATTCCACTTCAAATGATCATTTCTCAAAAGATACAAATAGAAATGAAGAATTTTCATTTGTTCTACAAACTTTGAGGTATAAACAACAAAATAAGATGAGTGATTGCCTTTAAATTCAGATTTGAATTTTTGAAGGTCATGTCCACTTTATCATGGAATTGCCCATAACACAAAAATACCCCAAAAATTGATAATTTATTATTATGAATTTTATTAAATAAAACAAACCTGAAACCTTATTATAAACATCGAAGGTTGTGTAAGTGTCCATCAAAGACTGGCATTCGGTTCTCAGATGTCAGATTTTAAAAAGTGGGTTTTGGATACCTGAACCGTTAAACAGAACCGAGTATTGAACTCAACGGTCGGGTACCCGCAAACCCGGGTACCCAGCACAGGACTACTGGTCACAAGGGGCGTGTTATCTCGAAGACCAAGGTCAAGTTTTTTTTTAGGGTCGAGTTGTTACAAGGGTTGAGTTGTCACAAGGAAATACTCTTACATATGTACAGGTAATAGGGCCTATATGGGTTCAAGACTATGGGTTCCTTGCCCAATAGTCTGGAACCCATATCTAATCAAATAAATCAATCTATGTCCAGTGTACATGTATAATAACCCGTCTATTATGGATAGATGATTTGGACTTCATAATGCAATAACAGTTGTTCTGTCAAAAAGTGTAAAATTTTTGCATTTAATATTAGTTTTGGTCATTGTTGATCTATTGAAATGATACGTAGATGTAGCCCCCATTAGGGCCAATATAGCCCCATTCTAGGGCCAATATACTGGACTCCTTCCATATCCTTGGCCCTATCCCCACATGTACGAAAAAGAAGCGATTTTTTTCAACTTTTGATCTGTTAATTATTACAATCTAATATTTTGTGATTAGGTAAGCTTGCTCAAGCAGACACTTTTGGCATGAAGTTTGCTCTTGTGAGATCGGTAATTTGGGTGATATTTTAATATTAGGCTATTATAATTTTATTTAAAATTTTTTAAATGTTAAAAAAATTTCACGAAAATGAGCTATCCCAGAATAATGGATTTTGTAACAAATGTGTCTGCTTGGGCAAGGTTGACCTAATTACTACGTTTTAGGGTTGTAATAATTAGCAAATCAAAAATTGAAATAAAGAAAAATCGTTCTATTTTGTACATATGGGGCCAAGGATACAGAGGGAGTCCAGTGTATTAGCCCTACAATGTACAAAAAAGGTAATTTTGGTGAAATTTTAATATTTTTTTTAATTTAAAAAAGTTGCGAAAATTTAATGAAAATCCATCCTGGACACCTCTTGACGGCTTTAGTACATGTATGTACCACGGGTCAATAGGTGCCTTCTGTTGAGTAATAAGTTAATGTTAACTAACATTAACTTATTACTCAACAAGTTAATGTTAACTAACAGTTAAAGCCACACTTGAACGACACAGGGCACGGTTAATTTACACCAAAATTCTTTCAATATATTCTTAATGATTACTAAATTTAAGTTACCATTCAATAAAGATGATTCCTTAACTCGTACCCCCAAAATCTTGCCCAAGTCAACTGTTACTCGAGTCAACTCGTACCCAATTCAACCCAAAAAGACCATCACTTATTTAATTTCAGTTTTTTAACCCTAACGATCCCCATCCAGCCAAACTCCAACACCAGGGATTGTTGGAGTTCGATGGGTTGAGTACTGTGTACTTCTGATATGGTATGTGTAAAGTGTTGGAATATGGCTGGATGAGTACTGTATGTGTGCAGTAACAACAGTGTTGGATTTTGATTGAGTGAGGACGGTGGTTCTACTAGCATGCAACATTGTTAGACTTTGAGTGGAGAGAGTGTGTGTATGCAACCTGCTGTAATAAACAACTGATAAAGGCAAATATTGTACTTAGGTATGCTTGGCATTGTGTCTAACATCATACAACTACATGTAGAACCTACCATTTATTCCATAGGGTGTTTTAGTTTTTGTATAGTTAATTTTTTTTTAGCAGGAAAACAATTGTTGGATTATGATGGGTTGAGTACTGTGTGACTCCAGTGGGCCATGTGTCCCCACTCAATCAAAATCCAACAGCTAAGGGCCTGTTGGAGTTTGACGGGTTGAGTACTGTTATGGCAAGTGGACTGCTGGAGCTTGATGGGTTGAGTACTGTAAACCAGCAACAGTCAACCATGGTGTTGGGATTTGATAGGTTGAGGAAGGTTTCTAGTATAAATGCTTAGGGAGTTAGGGTTAATTTCAAAGTACTGAACATTTTGAACATATTTTTGGGGGATGGGGTGTAGCTTCAGTGATCCACCTCCTACTCCCTACTACTCATGTCTACCTGTACAGCCTCATATACATGTCTTTCACAGGTAATCCTGTGGTTACTGTGTGTCCAGCCATTATTGGCAAACATGATCTGCAGGCTAAAGAAATACCAAAGACTTCACAAAAGATAACAGCACAAGATATGGAGGACCCCAACTCCCAAACCCTGATTAGCTTTGCATGATTAGTGAGAAGCCGTAGACCTGCCTCCACCCCAGTGTTCTTGGAAATGCATATCTCCATCCAGTATCAGGCTATCCAGAGATGCAATTAAATAGACACTTGACCAGTAAGTGTATTGTTTGTAGTTTTAAAATTGTTAAAATAAAATTGATATGTTAACAATGAACACCCTATTTTACCCATTGTTGACATCAAGAAATTTGCTTCACTTTCAATGACCACCCCCCAAAGAGGGTTTTTAAATCAATGCATTTATGTACACAAAGACAACACCCACTGCTCTCCTAGTACAGTGTACTAATTATAGTAGTAATAAAAATCAGTGTATGGGCTTTGTATTCCAGAAGTGCCTACATTTTAGTTTATTACAGCTGTTTTTTACTAAAATATGTCATATTGCAGGAAATATCACCATGATGGTTATCAGCTAGTGAGGGGTTGTTAGGGCTACCTGGGGATGTTCAACACAGTGCCACTTCTGTCACGCATCATGGATGTCATCCGCACATTGTTTGTGGACCCTAATGGACAATATAAGGGATTTTCATATCTACATGTACCAGTAAACTACATGTAGTTTGCAAAATACGATGCCGATCTATGTGTTTTGACAATGTATTCAATATTTTCCCCTTGCAATTCAGAAATTTGTTTCCTTATTGGTGAACTTTCTGTAGTAAGCTCTTTTGCTTTATCCATCTTTGCACATACACTGTAATCCAAGTCAAATGGCCACACCTTTGCCTATTTGATCCGAGAACTGTATTTTATGCAATTGTTCAAGCTTAACCCTAACGCACTAGACCCTAGTTGCTGGGTACCATCCTCAATCCCTCAAAATCCTCCGATTGCCCTACCCCAAATAATGCATTCATCCTCAATCCTCCAAAATCCTCCAAAATTTTGCACTATGTTCTAAATGAGTGGTACTCACCTCCTCAATCCTCCAAAATCCTGCAACCATAAAAACAGTGCTGGGAAGGGGTAGGGGAGTTGGGAGGGAATGGCTCATACATGTACCATTGAATTGACTATGCGTTATTGCAGTCATATTCAAGCAATCATGATCATTGCCTTGAGGAAAGGGAGTGGGGTAGGGACGGATGGGTAGGGAATGGTAATGGATAGGATAGGGTAGGGTAGGGATTTTTTATTTTTTTTTATTATTTCTTTTTATGTTTTTTTTTTTTTTTTTTTTTTTCTGGGTTGGATGATGGGTTGGATGATGGGTTGGATACTGCACTGGATGATGGCTTGGATGTTGGGCTGGATGATGGATTGGATGATGGGTGGGATGTGGTGTTGGATCTCGGGTCGGATGCTCGACTGGATGCGGGGTTTGATGTTGTTCAAATGTGAACTGGGGCGAGTTGCAGTTTTCACTCGTATTTATAGGAAAACTGGCTGGCATATTACATAACATTACATAATAACAAAACCTACCATTGGCTGAAAGTTTCATTTCAATGCAAAATTTCATTCATAATATTACATAATTTCACAAAAGAAACTTTTCCCATATAATACTTACCTGACAATAAATGGAACTGTCCACAAGCTTTACAACTACCCAATGTGAAATATGAGCTTAGGTCAGGACACAGTGCAGTAAGGGGAGTACCTTGTTTATGACCAGTAATAACTATAAACAATGGGAGACTTGTCCTTGAAACAATGGTACACAGTGTAACGTCTGTCTGTGTACTGGTACACTAGGTCACACATGTGTGACCTAGTGTACTAGTGCATAGACAGACTACCACTGTGCATTAGTACTAATGGCTGCATGTACATGTACAGCACTGTGAAACAGATACCAGTACTTACCTTGCCGAGTGAGAAAAATGAAAATTAAATAGTACCACATTCCAGCAACTCCTACATGTACCACACCAGTCCTCCAAAATCCTCATGTTTTTCAAACACCATTCATCCTCAATCCTCCAAAATCCTCATGTTTTTCAAACACCATTCATCCTCAATCCTCCAAAATCCTCATATGCTTCAATCACCATTCATCCTCAATCCTCCAAAATCCTCATGTGTTTCAATCACCATTCATCCTCAATCCTCCAAAATCCTCCAAAACTGCGAGGATTTTGGAGGATTGAGGATGGTTAGGGTTAAAATAATTTAAATATGTGTAATTTGTGTATGAATTATTCCATTTGCGTACTACCATCTTAAAGGGGCAGTATCGTCACGATCAGAGAAGACTTTCAACAGGGCATGGAATCATTGTCCTATTAAGATGAACGCATTGACTGGTTTTTATGCAGCAGTAATGGTAATATAATGACCTTATCATGTGGGTATTATTTTCAGTCACCTAAGTAAAACTATCACTGTTGATCGTGACGATACTGTCCCTTTAACTTTCAGATGAAAGAATTATCATCATTCTCAGTTTCTTTGTGAGTAATTACACCCCCCTTCATGTTAATCATAAAAGTGACAAATTCCAATTCCAATCCGTTTTGCCAATTAATTAAATATTATTTTATTCAGACTTTGTCCAATTTTAAAGTTTGTAATGTGGCTGTACTATTGCTAATTTGACAATTATATAAATACATCATCATCACTTATGTTTTTAGAAATAAAATTTGTTAAACCATGGATAAATATAAGTGAGATTAACCCTAACTCCCTAGGCATTGTATTAAAACAATAAAATAAAATCCTTCAAAATCCTCCAACTGGCTTTGTTGTCTAGGGAGTTAGGGTTAATGAGAAGTGAAATATGTCAATATAATTCATATTGTGCTATTCAGATAATTATTTCTATATTTTGGTTTCTAACATATATTACATGTACATTTTTTTTTGTATATTATAATACATGTGTTATAAATTGCCTTAACTTGCATAATAAACTTTCCATGGCACAATACATTTACATGCATTAGGTTTAATATGGGTGTGTGTTTAAAACAGTACACACCAAAAAGAGTTATAGCTAGTCTTGTAATAATTTGTTTTCAGTTACAAAGTCAGCCCCCCCCCCCACTTCATTTATAGAGTACCAAAGTGTGATGTCATATTCCCTTTACAGCATGGCTGCTGGTTCTGTATTCTTTATTTTATTCAATTAACAGCACTTACAAAATGGTTCAGCGTTTCCATTCACATGATGGCATTACTTTGGCTTCTTTACTATAACAACTAGCTGTTATCATTGATTTTTATATTTTTAGACAAAGAAAACCCCATAACTAGCCTCAAAGAAATATCGCTAAGAAAAGCGGGGTACAACAAACAAATGAAAATAAATAAATCCTTGCTACTTGCCAAAGGTACAGAATAACTGATACTCTGGCAAATGGATACATGTCAGTGGCGTAGCCAATTGTGTGTGTGTAAATTCACAAACTTTCTGAGCGACATAATTTGTTCGTTCATTTGAGTTTGGTGTCAGTAAATTTACCTCCTAAAAATGTGTCTCCCCCCCCCAGCGGCGTAGCCACGGGGGGCCTGGGGGGGCACGTGCCCCCCCCACAAATTTCCAGTGCCCCCCCACAAAAAATCCTCATAGTGCCCCAAAAAACTGAAAAGAAAAGGAAAAGGGAAAAAACCCATACCCCCTGGGCCCTCCACTGAAAAGCAATTCCCCCCCCCCGTGCCCCCCCCCCACTGAAAAAGTCCTGGCTACACCGCTGCCCCGCCCCCCCCCCCCCCCAACTCTGAAAATCCTGGCTACCCCACTGATACATGTACAGTTGTCATTAGACCTTTATTTCAGTCACAATGTTCATCTTACACTAGAAACCTGCTTCCATGCCCTGTTGAAAGTCTGCTCTGATACTGACCCTTTAACTCATACCAACATCTTATTTTACAACATTCATAGTGGTTGCTAGTTGTGTCCCCTTTAAACAGAACGCTTCCCTCAAGCTTTTCTCTGCTTTCCTCTTCCCATCATCTCATCCCACTCTCACCCCATCTTTCTGTAGTTTAAATAGATTGAGAAACAAAAAGTAAAAATAAACATTAGAGTTCATGACATCCAACATTCAAGTCAAATTTTAGGCTGATTATCAGTAAATTGCTAACCATTTGCAGGACTTGGCCTAGTTTCCAATCAAATAATGTGTCATCCATTAGCAGATCCAGGGGTGATATATCGCCACGAGTATATTGAATGTGCACTTTTTTGTGTGGCCCCATTTTTCTACAGTGAGCCCTCCCCCAGCAAATTAAACGAACTGCAATAATAGTTATTATAAACATAAGAACTAAGAATCTCTTTTAACCAGTTGACGTCGGGAATATTTTTTTTTTTTCCGGTCCCCCGTGCGGGTTTATTTTTAGTGAAAAATCTGAAAAATTTTCTAGCCATTAATAATTTTTTTTTGTCAATGAAACTAAGTTCGGACAACCAAATAAACACCTTTACTCATTGACATTTCGAGAATTAAATGGCCAGTTTTTTAATTATGGTTGTGTTTGTTCAGCACAATTAGACAGTTGGCAAGCTCCGATGCAACGGCCTATTAGCGACCAGCGCCCGGTCGAAAAGACGGCATACTTGGAGAGAGATCGAATGCCTCATAAACAATGGATATAAATCCGTCTTTACAAATGCTTGGCTGGTACGTCAAAGGAACAGGTCTGGGATAAAGGGATTAGGCAAAAATCAACAAAAAGAGTGAACTCGTTCAGTATTTGCAGTGCATTTTGTCCGGGGCCACCGAACCGTGACCCCATGGACTCCGAGAAACGATTGCGTGTATACACGTCAGCCGCCACGACGGCACGCCATGTGTGGCATGTTGGCAAGTCTCCCGGTGACACACACAAAAATCAGAATGCGTGTTTAGATGCTCTCCGATCCGCTGTACAAAAATAATTGCGTGTATACACGGCATCCGAAGCGAACTGGTTAACACTAGTTGAGATAAAGTAGTTATATATATTACCTCTTCTGACATGCTAGAGCTTTCTGTTGTTCACTTTGATTTCAGCAAAATCTTCTTGCAAAACCTGAAGAAAAATATAAACAATTAACCCTCCTACTATTGCTGCACTTTAGAGGTCAAAACCAGTCAACTGCCCGTTTTGACTGTTGACCCAAATGTGCACACAGGGGCATTTTTGACTGGTTTTTACTGTCATTTTGACCACCCTGAACAATACCAGACAATGCTTTTACCAGTCAAAATTGTTGACTCATTTTAACCTGGAAATGTACTTACTACATGTAAGGTTTGACATTGTTTGACTTTTAAGTGCACTACATGTAGATATAATTCTTGGCAAGTATATCAACATTTTCACTGATTTTGACCCTTGTAGTCATAGGAGGGTAGCTAACTTGTACTGGTATTAGTTGACTCGGGTATGAGTTGACTCGGGTACGAGTTGACTTGGGTACAAGTTCGACGAGTTGGTTCAATGACAGGTCGGTCAACAAACTAATTCATTGACTGCACCCCAACTGTGTACTTGATGTATAATCCATATTTTTTTTAATTGTAAAACTCATTTGAAATTTACATTTTGGTCCGGAAATTTACAATACATTGTCTTCATTAATTGTTCAATCACAAGACCAAAATTATTATTATTTTTATGATAAAACTTTTATTCATGTCATATTAAATGTCAGTAGGAAAGTACAGGTACAGTACTCGGTAGCCTATGCAAGATGTTAAATCAATCATGTAGAGAGCGAATTATGTACATGTACATATCCGTACTGTCTCTGAGTACTTTTATGACTGATATGACTGATGGAAGTTATTGTTAGCAAAAAATCAATAAGTTGGGTTCAAAATATTTGCTTACCTGCCTCATGCCATTCCCGAATGTTTGCCTGGCCGTGATGACATCTTGAAACTGAAGCCTGTTTCAGCTTGTAAAACTAAAAGCTTTTCAATCCCAAAACTAACGTTAGACTTTTAAGTTAGACGAAAAATCTCTACAATCCTCGGTAGAATGGGCGCTGCAAATCTTCGATTCACGAACCGCTGCAGCCTCTGCTAGTGGCAGAATTCTTGGCAATATTACATGTACATCCACCAAAAATACATGAGTTAGGCATACTAACCATCTTTATTTGAAAATAATGTAAAAAAACAGTACATTTCTATAGACACCTCAAGTAAACACACGTTAAAAGATAGCCACTTCCGGGTTCATGGTACACACGACTCCAACTGAAGACGTCACAGGCATCCGGGAATTTTTCACTGGTTTTCTTGGCCGCTGATGCTTCAGTATTTATTTTGTATTGCACATGCGATAGGGCTATGTAAGGTGCCATGTACATGTAAGTGCACCGCCAGCGGCGGGAGCGCTGAAATGATAGGTTTTCAAAAACCGAATGTCGTATCCGGCCGCCACTTTTTAAGGGCTTTTTTGGATTTTTTTTGCAACCACTAACCAGTTAAAAAATCATTCTATGGATTTTTGGTGGTAAAGAAAGCGAAAACTATCTTTAAAATCCACTTTTATGATGGTTTTCGGACTTGATTTCCCTTCTAAAAAAATCCTCCCCTTCAGAAAATAGAAGGATCCTATTACAGTTGCCACTATGCATGTACAATGACTGCGTTGGTCACTAATTGTGGAGTTTACAAGATCAGACTAACAATAACATGACTGAGGAAGTCATCGTATACCAAAAAAGCCTGATTTTTCATGAAATAAATATCCTGGAATAATTTGAAGTATATGTCCATCATCATCCATATGTTCTCCACCTTACCAGGTAGGTAAGATTACATTTTTGGTTATATTTAATGAAAAATAGTGGCGGCCAGATACGACATTCTACCCGTAACAACATCATTATTATAATGAAATAATACCTTAATATATTATAAACAAGGTTCAAAACTCCTCTTTATTTTAAACTTGTCGTTGAAGTCTGGCTTTAACTTAAACTTTATGTAATAATAATTTTAATATTGAACTTTGAAGAAAATATTCAAAAGGAGCCAAAAAGTTTCCCCGAGTGTCTCCAAAATTTCCTCTAGTCTTACTAATACTAGTATAATAGTACTAGTCTTAGGTCTGTTACGACCCAACTGACAAGACAAGAGGCAAGTACTGTAACTTACACTTTTACAGCATAAACCTCCATGCTTACAGTAGGCCTAGTATTAGTATTAGGTATTAGTTATTAGTTACTTAGTTTTAGTTAACTGCAAGTGCAACTGTCAAATTCCTACCTTTTTAGTTTAAGTTTAACTTAGGTCTACTCCAATACTACTACTAGTACTACTAGTACTAGGCCTAGGGCTTTGCCAGCCGCTGGAGCGGAAGACTCACGCCAGCCAGGGTTTGCGCCTTTATTTTGATTTAAAAAATGGATCCAGACCCAATTGATGTGATCCAGGTAGGCCTAGGACTAGGACGACATTACTCAATTTGAGGTAAAATTTGAGAGCATTTTACGAGTTCTTATTGTTTGCCGTACGCGTCATCAATGCGAAACGTGCAGCCTGCTGTTATGGTGGTTACGTTATTATTATATTATATTATCTAGGCTGTATGCTAAATTACATGTACACTGTACATGCGTATCATATCGTGCATCATCATATTGGTACACAACAACCACAGCAGATCAGACTTGTATGGAACGCCAAAGAGGCGTTTAAGATAAGTCCAGAAATTAAGTTCCTGTACACACAATCCCATGCACCCCTCCCTCGTAATATTGATCTTTATCTAGTTACACGGGGAGTGGGGCTAACCTTTACCATAATGCGGCCATCTTTGTTCGATTCCCTGTACATAGGGGTATAATAGCCCAGGTTGGACTTTTACATTCGTATACTACGGTGACGTCAAGGATTTAACCAAATATTTGGTAAAAAATATTTTGTGTAAATTCATATTGCTTAGCCTAATTTTTACCTGTGTGAAGCTGCTGAAACTCGGCAGTGGAATCCCATGACCAAATACAATGCATCTCAGCGAGGTTTGATGTTGTTCTCACTAAATTAAAAATAAAATAATCGCTTTGACGATATGTTTGGGAGAAAACTCTTCTTAAAATTTTGTATAAATTCAAAATAGTTTTTCCAACCCCTTCGTCTGATTAATGATCTGATTATTTTTCTCAACATTGAATAAATTGGAGATCGCCCAAGCGAAATGTTAGCCGCGCCCCTGTTTCCCATCACTTGGAAAAAGGTGAATAAGTTGTTTTTAACCTGTCTATCTGTACATGTGTTCAAATCTACTGCAGTAATTCAGTAATATATTAAAAAGGTGACTTTTTCTAAAACCGAAATTTCCGTAAATAAACGTTAAATTTTTATCATAAAATCTCTCGAAATAAAATTGTATTCCTTTTTTCAATAATTGGGATCGAACAATACACTCGTTGGGTTTAATAATATCAACTCAATTTTTTTGCAGCTGTTACTACATATTTTATACAGTTTTAGTTCCAATTACAAAGGCATTACAATGCAACGAATAATTTTATTTCGGGAGGGTTGGACCTCTTCGTTCCGTCGGTGAAACAAAACTTTGTGTATTGTATATTGTTAAATTATGGTCATATACTTACATATGTCATTATCAAACTATAATTCGTTCCTCTCCCTAAAACTCCAGAGGTGAATTTATACCTGCAGCGAATTCAAGTTGCCTCTAAAGGGGCTCTTTCAAAGCTTTTATGTAAGTTTTGAAAAATACAAACAAGCGGCCATAAAACCTAATGCTCCCCACTTAAGACTGGTCCGACCACAAACAAGCAGAGTGCTTTGTACAAATGTTTTGTGAATACCACTTAGTTAGAGCCCTCAAAAGTTAGGTTTTAAGTGGGGTGCTTACAATTTTTGTGACTTAAGTAGTTTCGTGAATACCGCCCCTGGAACTGAAAACAAGCGAACTGAAAACTTTCAATCCCAAAATCTTGGATATGTAAATTAAGTGATAATTTGGTACTGTTACTAAGAATAGCGTGTGCTCCTACATGTGGAGATGCCTGGACGAGACCATCCAATTTATCATAATTTTAGTAAAATCAATCATCAAAATTTTATGATGTGTGGAAAACAATTGAAATGGTTTGTTTCTTCGAAATAATATTCAAACCAGGGGGAGGATAGGTCTCGTGTGAGCCGAGGGCTTGACGCGCATTGTAGGCCATACCTAGTCCGAACGCCTCTTCCGTTCAGTATCCTATTTTTAGAATAATGTCGTAATTGTCGCTGTGAACAATTATGACAATTACGACATTATTCTAAAAAAAAAAAAAAAAATAGGGACTAGTGAACGGAAGAGGCATTCGGACTAGGCCATACCATTATCATAAATTAATAATCACAATAAAAACCAAGCTCTTATAAATATGTTTCAAAATATTTTGTAAAACTGAAAATGTTTAATGTACAAAAAACAAACTGCACACTGCACTGACGTCAGTATAACATCGTGAATTGTTTATTAATTTATAAAACTAATTTATTACAAAATTAACCAAAGGAAGTTTCCATAACAAATAGGTACATTTCTTTTACAAAACTGAAAACTATTACCTGATTACACATAAACTACACATTTTGGATGGTAACAGTCCTTAAAATAAGAGATTAGGGATGTAAATGGTACAACATTTGGGTCAATTATTGATTTATTTATTACAAAATCTTGATCTTGCAAACCAACTCAATTGATAGTTTGCATTGAGATTGGGTGTTTTTGTTTGTGTGTGTTTGTTTTTATAAATAAATTAAATAAATTGTTTGTGCAGGGAAATCCTATAGTGGGGCGTAATGGCGATGGAGCGTAATGGCGATGGGCGTTATGGTGAGGGGCGTCATGGCGATGGGGCGTAACGACTGGATACCTCCTCAATTGGCGCTGGCCTCAATTCAAAACTGATCGACGCCAATGGACGACAAACTGGGGTCCAAAATTGTAGATTTGCCTCTGCGATCGCGTAGCTGCGACGTAGGGGCCTGCCTTACAGCATTCAGGGTTACGAAAATTGTTTAATTCTGGACACTCTGCGGTGCGTTCTGAGCGCTTTATGAATATTTGTTGTGTTGCAAGAAAAACGATAGGCTACTCCTCAGTAGTCAGGATAGGCCAACTTATTTATTTTTTGTTTTATTTATTTATAGGCCATCAAAAAGTGGGGGGGACATTTGATATACTGCCGCCACTCTAAAAGGTGGGTGGGGGACATGTATCTCCCTGTTCCCCACCGATCGACGCTCATGCGTTTGTCTTTTTATTTTTCAAACGGTATTTATTTCGTATTTTCTTTATATTTGTTTGTCTTTATTTTGCAAAGTATTTGTTTTCGCACTTCATTTTCTATTTATTAGTTCGTTTGTCTTTTTATTTGCAGGTTTATCTTTCACTTTGCAAAGTGTTTTAATTATGTTTTTATTTTTATTATTATTTTTGTTATTTCGTACTTTCTTATTATTTATTCGTACGTTTGTCTTTTTTGCCTCCATGGCCGTCCACGTACGTGCATGTAACGTTCGTTACATATATCACGTCAGCGCCTATTCGCACCTAGACTGGTCCCGGCCCCTGTCTATATCCCATCAAGGATATAGACAGGCTCCAGGCGTACCACTCAACGGATTTCATTGGATACGTTAACGGGTTGTGCCGAAGATCTGACGTCACGCTTCAAGGCTAGCGAGCTAGCTACCAACCAAGGTCAAAGTTGAGCATCGGGAAAAATATGGCGGCTGCACGGCCTGGGGTCGATTTCACGAAGCGCTGCCATGCGATTTGCCCCATAAATGTGGCACGGACACGCCCCCCCCCCGCGTATCCTTAGCCACAGGTTGGTCTTATTCCGCTAACGGTAGTAACTAGTATTAATTCGAAATTCCAGGCGCTGAAATTGACGATATTTGCGACTATTTTGACAGTCTAGATACGTTCCTTACATGTTTAACTATCTAGGCGCCCAAAAAATGGTGATTTACTTACATTTTATATTTCCTGACATATAGGCGAAAAATTACAAGACGATCGTCATTGTGCAAGTTTCAACGAGGACGGCCATATAATAGTGTTGAACGGGAAAACAACTTGTGCGCGCAACAATTTTACAACGGCTGTTTTATGTGTGCACATACTTGCTGTATTTTAGCGCGCAGAGATATGACCACGTGATGTCGCAGATATAAACTTTCAAGAAACTAACATTGAGCAGTTTCATCAAATTAACCGTACTGCATGGTAAGTTCATCCCCTTTTAACTATCATATACATGTACCACGTTATTTAACTGTACTTACATTGTACATAAAACAAGAGAGAATGTTCATTAAAATAAAATGATAATGTAATAAATAGTCTATTATTAATTACAATAGTTTAATACTAATTTTAAATAGTAATTTTAAACAACATACAAATTTCACTAATAATTTTAATATATGAAATATTATAGTGTTACGTTACTATTACTATTAATAATAACAATATTAATGGTTCCACCATTTTTGTAAATCTATAAAAAAAAATTAAAAAAACAAAAAAAAACAGAATGATTGTTTTATCTGACAAAATATCTGTGAATATAGTCTATGTAATATCTATGTAATATAGTACAGGTAATATTTTACAATTTTCATGTTTATCTGTTTTGTGAGAATATAAAGGCGGTAACTTCCAGTACAAAGGTGGTTTATTTTCTAATAAGAGTCTTCCCCCTGGTTATTTCACTGTCTTAAATTAAGATGTGTAGACCCCTGTTTGTTTATTTAAGCCAAAGCTAGCATGTGTACTTAAAGATTGCACTCATGAGCACTCGGACCAGACAAATTGCAAAAGATGGTTCAAGCATGGTTTGGGTCTATGCTATTTGGGGTCGTGAATTTCTCAATAAAACCCATGGGTACAGGAGACAGTCCCAATTATTAACATTTTGGCCATCCATCATTATCAATAATACTGATAATATTATTACTATTACTATTATCATTTTGTTAAACAACAATATGCAATCTAGTACCGGTATCAGCGATATCCTCAAACATGAAACACTTCATTTTGATTCGATCGGTCCATTACTGCCTGTCACTGAACAGTATTTTTACATTTTTCGTGTGCTGAATTATATTGTGGATTTTGTTACTTTGTTTCTTTTCACCATTAACAAAGAACCCCCACACACACACAAACAAAATAAATTAAATTAATAAGGTGTGTATATATATATATATATATATATAATATATATTATATTATATATATAAATTAAATCAGGGAGGGTGGCCTTAGCTTTCGATCAATCATTTATGCTTACTTATTATAGGAAAAGTAAATAATTGAATGCAGGAACTGGACATGTTTTATTTATTTATTTTTATTATATATATTTGATTTTTAAAGTAGTTATATCACATGTTTTAGCACAAAAAATGCTCTGACTACCGACAACACGTTGCAACCCTGAAACGGAATACTTCGCGCTAAAATACAGCAAGTATGTGCACATAAAACAGCCGTCGTAAAATTGTTGCGCGCGCAAGTTGTTTTCCGTTCACACTCTTCATACATTCAAGATGGCCGTCCTCGTTGAAACCTGCACAATGACGATCGTCTTGTAATTTTTTCGGGCCTATGTCAGGAAATATAAAATGTAAGTAAAATCACCATTTTTTTGGGCGCCTAGATAGTTAAACATGTAAGGAACGTATCTAGACTGTCAAAATAGTCGCAAATATCGTCAATTTCAGCGCCTGGAATTTCGAATTACTACCGTTAGCGGAATGAGACCAACCTGTGGCTAAGGATACGCGGGGGGGGGGGCGTGTCCGTGCCACATTTATGGGGCTACCATGCGATGCGTCGCAACGCGAGTTACGATGGATAATACGTCGCAACTTAAGACGCATACTGTGAACCATTTCACAAAACTTCCGATGCATAAGATGCGTCGTAAATCCCATGACAACGACATCCAATACGTCGTAACTTAAGACGACCCATAAATAATTAGGTCGTCGTAACTTCAAAAGTACGGGTTATTAATATTACTAATATTAGTAATAATAAAACATGGCGCTAATGCTTCTTTTAGACAGAGAAGCTGGGCGGGCGTTACGTAGAGAACGATTATTTCGAGATCGTAGAAGTCCATTGGATATTCCTTCCTCCATGATTGGACTCATTGACAGACGAGGAAATCTTCCAGCGATATCGCTTTACGAGAAATGGGATTTTTCACTTGTTAGAAAGTGTCGATCTAGAACATGCGACAAAGGTAATGAAAGTATAGCGTGAGGCCTAATGGTACATTTAAATGATTACTTTTCATTAATGACTAAACTGTCCCCGGCCGCATCATATCAGCCAAACATAATTAATTCACTGTCACTTGCACTTTGTACTTGGTTTTGTGTGGCCGCTGGCGGCGCGGTCGTGGTGAAAATGAAGAGCCCTTCCTTGTGAATAATGAACTGTCTGGCGCCACCACTTGTTTATTTACAAACAGTACAAAATGGCAGCGCCCATGAGTTCTACTTTCTGAAATTAAACTTAAAGACGTCACGTCGTTTCTAGTGCCTGCCTTTGCCTTCCATGGGCCTTCCATGGGCCATGGAAGGCAGTGGCGTTTTCATTTTAACCACAATAGTTCTACAACAACATTGGACAATTTCAACAATTAAAAAAAAAAAAAAAAGTTCACGTTTATTTGTGTGATCATCATGATCATGTCGTTGCCAATGTTGGTGTACATGTCATGCATGTATTGTTACTTGTTAGTCCGATCGTCTAACTAGTATAATTATAAACATTTTTTATCAGTATCGCTATCAGTAATATTACCGTAATTACATTGAAGTGTCTGATGAGGTAACCCCAAAACCTGGGACATTTTGCATAATGTTTTTTCCTCTCCCCTCGCCCCCACCCCCAATCGAGTGAATGACATGATTGGGTGACTGAGTGATGACTGATGGTACAGCCAGTACATATATTTCGTAAGCTTATATATACCAACTTCCCTAAGTAATGACACATCACAGAGAATGTCAATCATGTCAATTTCGTTTATTTGAAGATAAATGACTCCTTTTGCCATCAATAATGCTTTGCCCGATAGATAAATGTCAAGACTGTGGTATATGTGAAATTTTAATGTTTTATAAATTTGAATTTGCAGATCCTGTTGGCCTGATAACCAAATTAGAAATTAAGAATCTAACTAATTAGTGCTGTGATTTAGTTATATTAAAGAGCGTATTTAAATTTTATTTATTATTATTATTATTATTATTAAAATTTCCAAGTCAATGAAGGGGTTCAGTCTATACATGTACACATAGTAACACATAATTTGAAACATGTCAAAGGATTTAAGGGATCAACAAGAAATACATTTATGTAAGGCTTGGTATATAATATCACAGTTCAATTATAATATAATAATAATTCAATACTAATATCAATTTACAGCGTAGCAATGCAATATCCGCTCAGATGCAGCTCTTGACAGCACTAAGATTTTATGCTACTGGCTCTTTCTACACTGTTCATGGAGATCTTCATGATGTGAGTGTGTCATCTGTTTGTAGAATTGTTCACATGGTTTCAAATGCCATCAGCCGATTGACCAACCAGATCATCAAATTCCCGATTCATCAACAAGACGTAACATAGACGCAACGCGAATTCTTTGCTATTGCAGGATTTCCTGAAGTCGTTGGTGCTGTTGATGGTAGCCATGTACGGTTCTCCATTAATGGATGAGCATCTGTATGTGAACAGAAAAGGCTGGCACAGCCATCAACGTACAAGTCATTTGTAACGCCAAGTATCAGATCACAAATGTTGTTGCCAGGTGGCCTGGAAGTACGCATGATAGTGCGATCATGCATGGTAGCATCATTGGGGAGATGTTTGATGATCACAGGTCAGTAAATTTGTCACCTGGTATTTGGAAATAAAAACATGTACTTAAAGACTGAAATATTTATCAAAAACAAAATAAATTTTAATAAAATTAGGTACTTCAGTATATTTATGGGGTTTCTATAAAAAAAAATGATGGCTTGACAGACCTACAGTACATAGTCAATGTTTTGAAATTCTTCTGAAGATGGTCAGAGCAATGTAAGGCCAAAACAAAAAGTCGGTTTCTGCTGCGCAATGTTTTAAACATTTTTTTTCACCTAGGAGTATGAACATTTGCCCGATTTGTGTGGCCTCTCTTAGTCACCATACTTTGTGTATAGTAAATTTAGTCTGGTTCCATTAACAATAACCGCGTATACATGTACATGTATCACATATTTCACTGGTTGGCAAAAAAAAAAAATCAAAAAGCATGTCACTGCACCGATTTTGAAGCTGACCAGAGACCGAAGACTTTTTAAAGGAAATCTTTAAGGAAATTTATGAAGAGTTTAGCAATTCTTTTGAAAGCTTTTAAGTAAATAACTCGATTGAAATTTGCTTACCAAATTTGCAGACTTCAAGGTGTGTTGATTGGCGACTCTGGCTACGCACTTCGACCATGGCTCATGACACCAATCGAGAACCCAATAACAGATGCTGAAAGAAATTTTAACAGGTTAATAAATGTTTGATTCTGTATAAAATTGAAATGACATACATTGTGTAACCCAAATGTTTCCATGAACCTAGCGGAGGAGATGCCCAATGCTGTGGTTTTTTGCAAATGTTGGAATTCGCAGGGGGGCCTAAAGCCAGGAGGTCCAAATCTTTGAAAAAAGATTTAATCATATTTAAAACAAACAAAAGTCTTCATTTTTGAATAAACAATTAATATTGCTTAAAAAAAATTCAATAACAGGTATCACAGACGAACAAGGGTCAAGGTAGAGCAGACTTTTGGGCAACTAAAGCAGAAATTTCCATGTCTCTCCCTCGGTCTTCGGGTATCTCCCCAGAAAGCTTGTCAAATTATAAAGACCTGTTGTGTTTTGTTCAACATAGCCAAGAATTTTGGTGAGCCAGATTTCGATGAGGAAGATGCATTTGAAGATGTTGAAGCCTTGCCATATGCAGGTCCTATCCAAGATGGTCGAGCCCACAGAGATCGCATTATAGATCAGTATTTTAATTGAAGTTCAGCTTATACTGTTTATAATCATTCAAAATGAAAAAGTGCAGTTAGATTTTGTTTTCATTCTAATGTGGAATTAAGGAGTACTCTTACTTATTTCAAACTGTTCCATTTTATTTTTGAAATTAACAATACTGTAATTTTACTGTCAAACTAAGCTTGTCCCGTAGACTTTGAGTGGCTTCAAAATCTGGCTCACCAAAATAGAAGGGGGCGGTGGCTTCAAATTTGTTTCTTATATATTTGTTTTAGATTAGTGGAACAATATATAAACAGTTATATGCTGGGGGAATAGAGGTATGGGTAAGTGAGAGCAACATAATGCTGAGTAAACTACTGAGTGCACTTTTAAGCATATCATTAAGGACAGAGACACAAACTGTACAAAAATTAATCTAGAACATAAAGTTTAATATTTGTGCATGAAAACACAAAATGGAAATATGCTTATTTTATTCTCACTTTTAGTATTATTGGTCACATCACATGTTAATATTTTCTAGTGATAATTAGCAGATTGATTTCCAAAAACATCCTTTTTATGTGTGTCAAGTCAAACCAAATAAATATAGCCTGACTCTGAGTTTACATTTGTCAACAAACACTAACATTTCAAAATACAAAGTTCTTCTTAAAAATGTTTATTTATGAAATTAAAATGAAAAGTGATTAAATAAAACCGTTATTTGTAAGCTGTAGTTATCAAAAATTGATGTTGAGCATTTTTGACTTTTTAAACCACAGGGGTGAATTGGTATTATGAACGCTAATAACGGATTTAATTTAATTACTCTCTATGCATTGAAGTGTAGTGATCTTTCAAAGGGCTTCTAAAACTAAGGAATAACAATGACTATTTCATTCAGTTGTTCCTGATCCTTCTGGCTACAATTAATTTCAAGTTAATTTCCACCCCTGTTGATGTGCATTAAATGAATTTATTTATATTAATTAAGATTCAGCCACAATTACTGCGCCATTCTTTTTGAGAGTGAATGCGAGGAAGACTTGAAAGGTGTGGCTTATTTCCTTCAAGGATTCGTTCATGTTCCTTGACACCTCCAACTGTTCCTTCTCTAGTTGTAAACATTCTCGATCTACAAGTAGGCGCTCTCTCGACCTCAATGATGGTCAGATGTTTTGTTTTCTTGTGGTGTATGGGTGATTCTTCATGTATCTCCACCGTATTATCCTCCTGCACTGCCTCATCCTCCTGCACCGCCTCATCCTCCTGCACCGCCTCATCCTCCCCCATGTTTTCATCATCATCATCAATGGATGTGATGGCTGTCAAAATAAAATATCTAGTTATGTGATTCTTCAAATTTCAGTTAAAGATACAAATTCTGTGCTGTTTGGGCTAAAAAGTAAATTTTTTAACCAAAAGCAATGATTGCAGCGCCACTAACAAGCTATGGTAGAATTTGTGTTAAGCCTGATACATGTAGCTCACAAGTAATAAATATGTGATATTCATAACTTTGGTGATCCTAGAAAAATAGTAATTAAGATCGGCAATGTATCTGGTATACATTGTACAAATGACTGGATGCACTGTTCAGATTTTATAATAATACACTTTATTAATTAAACCATGATACTTTTTCAAATGTATGCCCTCATTATGGTGTCAGCATTTCTTTAAAAACAATTACCTTGTGCTACTCTATCCAACATGACGGACACTTCTGGGTAGGTCTCCCCCTCTTGTTGATCAAGAATCCCATCTTTAGCAACTGGTGCAAGTGCCTCCAGAACAGTTTCATATGTCCTGTTACTGCTGGTTTCGCACCCCCTCCTAAAACAAGAAAATAACTATACATAATTTACTGAATTTATATTGTTTAAAATTTATTTTTGTATTTTTTTGTTTTATGGGGCAAATTTTAAATAAATATTTTGTATTTACTAATACTTTATTTTGTTCTAGTGGCATGTTACATCATTAAATATATAAATATTTGTACATCCATTGTCAATAAAACAATTACTTTGTATAAGTAATACATTTTGTCCAACGTACATGTGTTCCTCATGAAGTAACTTACCTGTTTTTTGGCAGTCACGGTGATAGGCTCTGGCCTTGCTGGATATATCCTGCCACTTCTTTCGTATCTTCTGCCAATCTCTCTTCTGCCCTCCACACTCTTTCAGTACATCAGCTGACTTCTTCCAAAAAGTCGTCTTCATCTTATCTACAGCTACAGTTGCCTTATGACGTGTACCAAATAGTCTGGCTGTGTTTTCTCTCACGAATTCACTTAAGATCTTTACTTCTACGAATTAATGACCAGTTGGCCGAACGATCAGTAACTTTGGCCATGACTAAGCCTACATATGTGTATTTAAAATATTTATTTGTGTACTAGAACAATCCAAACTCCTGACAGTCGGCTGCGGAAATTAAAGGTGTGTAATATTTTCCAACATATTCTTTGAAAGCTTTTGAATGTGTAGGAGAAAATTGCAGAAGTTAATTTACAATTTTCACAACACACTGCTAGTGCTATGTACAGTTTGTAGAGTAAGTTACAGAATTTTGATCTACCTTCAGATTTTTGTTTTTGTACGTTATGTTTGTATACAATTCTTGGTCAGAAAAATAAGAAAACAACTCGGAATCAGATATCGTCCATGTACGTAATTCGCCGCACTCGTGAAATGACGCACCTACTTTTGGCTTAGCATTTCTCGGAAAACTTACAAAACCATGGCGTATTACTGGTTGCATAAACTTATCTAAGTCGTGCTTGTTACAGAAATAAAAATTATAGTGAAATTGTATGATTTACTGGAAAGTTAGTGCTTGTGAAAGTGGAAAAAGTTGTTTAACCACTGATTTTACTACTACTACCGGTACTACTAGATACAAATAGTAAGAGATTTACATGACCTCAATTTTTTTTTCACGAACATCTGTGATTTTATTGTTCTATGTCATCAACAAGCTGTTGTCTGTGGAAACCAAAATATATGAATGCTTTGCATTTGCAATGATTTTTTAAAGAAATACTGATCCTCAAAATGGACACATTCCTTATAAGTGTGTAAAACTGTACCATAAAATTGCTGTAAAGGGAAGTTACAACAATGGTAAATCTAAAAACCTATAAATCAATCATCCTGAGAAATGATTTGGTTTTCATGTTAGAGAAAAGAGGAATCGTTGTCAAAAACGGGGGGGAAAAACATGTAACAGTTTTTGTTTATATTTTTTACAAGGATGTGTTAGTACCATATACCAATGTACATGTACATTTCCTTTATTTTTATATTGCATTTTTAGATACATGGACCCCAAAATGTAAGTAACTAGCTAGGCCCTGAACTATTTGACCAATGAAAGATTTTCTAGAGATTTGATGTAACAATGAAAAACCACAAATAATACACGAGGTAGTGCATCCCATGTGTATGTATACAACATGTACATATGTGTAAAACAATGTTTTTTTCTTATTTTTGACAGATCTTTATGCATGCCCTTATTCCTGGTATTGTGGTGGTGTGATGGCACTGCATGATGCTTAACAACTTTTGCAGACGATCTTTCATTCCGTGAACTTCACGCCCTGCCATGTTGAATTCAGTATGTACCAGCTTGCCACCGTATGGCACCTCCAGTAGACCAATTTCTACTTTATACATACATGTAAATGTAGCTTTGGGCCGATGTTGATTCCAGAGAAACTTCAGTAAATTCAGTAAATCAGGAGTACAATGTCTGTGTCAAAACAGCATGGAGTCAAGGATCGAGTTGAACAATTGTAATATCTTGAGTGTACATAGGAAAAACTGAACAATATCCGTACTATTGCGCACGATTTCTGTGTAAAAAGAGGATGTGAATGATAAACATGATGTCGCATACATCTGCAAACATTTGAACTAAACCTGTCCTAAATCAGTGCACTATGACGTTCAAGTTAATCATCATTGCCGAGGCCTGATTTGCATCTAGGGCTCTGCTCTCTTATTTTTCGTCCTTTTGGAGCTAAACACTGTTCATCAGTACATCATTGTTATGATTCAAAATGTTCTTGAAAATATTTTTCTGTGTACTCACCTAGGCCCAATATCAGTGCTGCTTAGTTTATAGTTATACCCATAAACTTGTTTTGTGTGGGCTGGGTGAAACAACTTTTGTGGTATCAAAAACGTAAGCACTTGATGTGATTAAACTTGCATAGCCAGGTTAATTTATGATGTATTATTTGAAAATAAAGGGTTTTTATGCACTGTTCAGTACCTGAAAGTTATGTTCGCATAAAGACTGCAGACTAGACTGAAGTAAGACAGATATGACATGTGAGTATAAAGATTGTACCCATCTCTACCAAACATCACAAAATTAACATGTGACAATGTTGCCAGAGAAAATATTATAGGGCTGTGATTCCTTTTTAAAAATTACTATTTTTGTGATAGTCAAAACAAAACAACTGAAAGTTAGGAAAAGAAAATTGAAATAAATGTAAGAAGATGTGAATCCAAAGTACTCCCATGACTTATTTATTGTATGTGTAAATTAAACTGTACCATGAAATTGCTGTAAAGGGAAGTTACAACAATGGTAAATCTAAAAATGATTTGGTTTTCATGTTAGAGAAAAGAGGAATCGTTGTCAAAAACGGGGGGGAAAAACATGTAACAGTTTTTGTTTATATTTTTTTACAAGGATGTGTGTTAGTACCAAATACCAATGTTGTACATTCCCTTTATTTTTATATTGCATTTTTAGATACATGGACCCCAAAATGTAAGTAAATAGGCCCTGAACTACTTGACCAATGAAAGATTTTCTAGAGATTTTATGTAACAATAACGTGAATGTATTGTATGTAAAATACATGTACTCAACGTGTGTGTATTGTATGTACTGTGTATTATTAGGTGTTCGGGTTATGTACCCGAAACACCTATTGTTTTTGTTCGTTTTTTTTTTTTTAGGTGTTCGGGTATGCACCCGAAACACCTATTATTTTTTTCTTCTCCTCCGGATAGACTGTCTACAAAAAACACATACTTTCAAACTTCACATGAACTTGAAACTTGGCATATACTTAGAACTTAACACGTAGATGAAACAGAATTTGTGACGTCATGATTAGGTCATCAGATATCGAATTACGATAATTCAAAGTTTAATCATTAAAAAAATCATATCAAGGGATCTGAAAAATCAATAAAATTACTGATTTAGTCGGGGGAAAATATGTAGTTTATCATGAGTGTAAAGAGTGTGAAATATGTGACATTAGAGGATATGTTTGAGTTTGATATTTATTTGTACTGAAAACACGACATTTTTGTAAAAAAAGAAACACACTTTTCGTGAAGATTGACGCGCAATCTGTTATTTCCACTACGTCCGCAATACTCAATCGAGTGGGCGGGGCATATAAAACAGTCCGGCCGGCGGAACGGTAAAACTGTATGTCGCCCTCAATCGGAAGAAACAGATACTGAAATATTTTACAATACAAACTATGGAGGAAGGAATTTCCTTCCTCCATGCTATAACCATCGAACATTTTAGCGAGTGCTACGGTTATATTTCCTGATTTACTCGGAAAGAAATTGTATTTTTATGAAAATAAGAGTGTGAAATATGTGATATTACTGATGAACTCGTGCCAACTCGTACTCCAACCAACTCGTACCCCGACAAACTCGTACTCCAACCAGCTCGTACTCCAACCAACTCGTACCCGTACCGTACGTGCACATGTACAATACAATCAACGGTGTTTGCGTGTGGTGCCCACACAAATTTTTTCTACGAAATTGAGGGAGTGTAAAAATGGATCGCCAACATAGTCATAAAGAGGGTAGGTATCTTGAATTTAATTGTTAAGAGGATTTCCTGTATTTATCTTCGTGTTTTTATACAAGAAAAGCCATTTTTTAAGCGTTGGATTGGCTGGTAACGTTAATGTAGTTGCATTGTGCCTTAACGTTAGTTATGTGAACATACATTGTACTTTGGACAGTAAACAACTCGCCACTTTTCTAACAAAATATGAACAGATGTCACTAAAATATATTTAGAATGTAAATAAGGATAGGAAAATTCAGTTGTTAAGGTTATGGCAATTTTTCAGTTGAAATTTTATGCCATATTTTGTAATTTATGTTTTCTCCAAAAATCTTCAGTTTGTGCACAAATTAACGTCAAGTAGTGATTGTTTACTGCACTTTCCCTTAATTTTTTACCCTTCTTAGATACAAATCAACTTACATAGACAATTATTTCACAGGAAAAATGCACAATATTCATGACACCGTGTACTTGTATAAGTTGTTAATGTTAGTCCTGCTCCCTGGGGAGGCCTCTCTCAGACATCTCTCACACATCTCTCACATGAAACTATGAGACTCAGCAATTTACTTAAATACCTTTCTCTTTTGATGTGAGTTTCATGCAAGAACATTTCTTTAATTTATTACACATTGTCAAGAATAATTGTGTGCAATTTTGAAAACAACCAATTGCCCTTTTCAATTTCAATGGTCCAGCTACTCCAAAATTATACACTATTTTCCCCATTCATATAAATTAGAACTTCTCTGAATTTTCAAATACTTTATTCTTGGTCCATGTACTTGTAAAACCTTCCTACTATTTTGTACAGCATGTTCACTGTGATGTATTATTTTCCTCATTCACATAAATTAGAACTTCTCTGAAATTTCAAATACTTTATTCTTGGTCCATGTACTTATAAAACTTTCCTATTATTTTTTACAGCATGTTGACTCCAATACATCATGGCTCAGACTAAGTTCCAGCCTACAGCACCCGAGACAGCGTTGACACCACATCCAAATGCAGTATCGTAACTGTTCAAGTCATCAACAATCTTCAGTTTGTAGGCTACACGATGGTATGGTTTAACGTCTTACGTTAACAGATCGATCGTTTGAGAATCCGTGCACAATTAATGGAAGTGGTCTTCATTACTTGGTTTCGTTTGAAGGTATGTAAACTTTCACATTTTTATAGATGTATGTTCGTTTTAGTATAATTTTATAGATATTGATTACATAAAACCATGGTTAACGTTAAAAACCTTAGTGTGGCAATGGTGTCACATGTGCCGCGCCTGGAGTGAAACAGGTCAACTCGTATGCGTGCTCGTACTTTTACCAATTCACACTTATTTTGGTCAACTCAGCCCGGAAAAATATTTATTACTGAATATTTACTGGCATGCGTAAGGATTGACATCCGGTGGAGTACGTGCGTTGGTAAAAGTACAAGTTAATTTAGCTACACTATAGTGTCTGTAGTTCCTCATAATAATAGTAGTACTTATGTACTGTGTGGTGATGGCTGCATTGCAGTTTACTTTATACTAGCACTTAATTTTCTCACTAAAGTAGACCAGAAACAAATATCAGCACCTTTATTGAGATAATGAAACGGTCACATCATGGAGGAAGGAAGACGTCACATGTAGTTCTATTCCATTGTAAAACCTAACTTAAAGGCATTGTTCTGAAGGGATCATTTTTCTGAAGTTACATCAATCCATCATCATGATAATAACATATAAGGGCATTCTAAGTTATGTGTGTTTAAAACACACATAACTTAGAATGACCCATTATTCTTCATCCCTCTTTGAAAACATTTAATATTGTTTTTACATGATTCGTTTATATTTCAGATCAACGATATCCATTTGTGCTACTGCTACAAGGTGTGTTAGAGTCTGTGTAACTTTGTGATCCAATGGCCAGTATTTGAAGTTTATCCATTCATCAAAGGAGTTGACGTATTATTCAAATTATTTTATATGGACTTATCCTATCTGTGGCAGTCTTGACCCTCAAGGGAATTGTTTTTTCAGGACCTCAAGACACATCTACGTCTTTCTAGGAATTTCTTTAACATGTTAGAACAAAAATAGTACTGAGGAATTCTTATTATTTTTTTGACTGCACCCAAACATCCTCACAAATGTAATTATTAAGCAATATCTAGCTGTTGGTGATCTAGTAAAATGTACATTGCCGACAGTGAATCACTGGCAGTTGGGCCATATAAACATAGTAAACATACACCCCCCCCCCCCAATCTTCATTGCATGGGTGTGTCAGCCTTGGAATACCTTTTGCCAGATCACCCAATTAAAGTTCCTATTTATTTGTATGCTCGCATTGGGATAGTACTGACCATCAATCCCATAAACACAATTGGTTAAACAGACAGTATCGTCACGATCAGAGCAGACTTTCTACAAACGGGCCATGGAATTGGTGTCCGAGTTTAAGACGAACATAGTGACTACAAATTATTAGGCTCATTTATGCAGCAGCAACGCGAATATGACCTTATCATGTGAGTATTATTTTCAGTCACTGAGTTAAACTAGAACTTGAACTCTGATTCCATGCCCTGTTGATCGTGAAGATATTGCCACCTTTAAACAATAACTTTAACATTACTATTTATGAAAATGTATTTTCAACAGTTAATGACACATAAATACATATACATGTAACAATCAGAAGATCATATTTCAGTATTGTTTGTTTCTTTTTATTTTACAGTTATCCTTCAAATTACATGGTGCTGTCTCTTCGCTATAAGTATTGTTTTAAAAAACTGAACCAAACATTTAAATATTATAACACTTGATCGAATTTGTCATTGTATTGTACAAGACCTGCACACACCTCACCTCGGGGCCAAAAATGTGTAATGATAAAGCTGTGATGATACAGTATTTACCACCACAACCTATAATTAGCGTAACAGCTCTGTATTCGTCCAAAGGACAAACACCTAATGTCGTACAGATCGTTAATTGTCAAAAAATATTTACAAAAAGGTGACCCCACTTTGACCTTTACGTCCTGTCCAAACCGGAAGTCAAAGTTTAATATTTAAAACAATCATATCTCAACAACCACAAGAGGTAAATTCACAATTTTTGTACCATTGTACAGATCGTTAATTGTCAAAAAATATTTACAAAAGATGACCCCAATTTGACCTTACTTCCTGTCCAAACCGGAAGTCAAAGTTTAATATTTAAAAAAATTATATCTCAACAACCACAAGAGGTAAATTCACAATTTTTGTACCATTGTACAGATCATTGATTGGCAAAAAATATTTACTAAAAGATGACCCCAATTTGACCTTACTTCCTGTCCAAACCGGAAGACAAATTTTAATATTAAAAAAAATCCTATCTCAACAACCACAATAATAATAATAATAATAATAATAATAAAGATTTTTAGCGCGCACATATCCACCCTGCTGGGCGCTCAAGGCGCGGAAACAAAGAAAAAACATTAATACAAACAATATACAATGATAGCATAGGGAAAACAAAACAAATTATGTACCGAGATACATGTACCTACAAATGCAATTACAAATATACATCATCTTTGAAGAGTTGTGACATAAGATGAGTTTTAAGCATCGACTTGAATCTGGTTATACTATGACAAGATTTGAGTTTAGTTGGAAGATGATTCCAGAGTCTCGGAGCTGCGACAGAAAACGACCTATCACCCCAGTTCCGTTTTGAAGTTGGTTCCTTGAGGAGTGACATGTTGCTGGAGCGCAAATTGCGTGATGGAGTGTAGACTTTAAGTAGTTCAGAAATATAAATTGGAGCAATGTTATTAAAAGATTTGTGAACAATTAGCATAAGTTTAAAAACAATTCTCTGTGAAACAGGAAGCCAGTGCAGTTCTTTCAAGATTGGCGTGATATGGCATGACTTTTTGGACAAAGTCACAACACGAGCTGCTGTGTTTTGTATGTGCTGAAGACGAGATATTTGATTCTGCGGAAGACCGTAAAGGAGAGCATTCCCGTTATCGAGCCGTGATGTGACAAATGCATGTATAATTTGTTCAGCAGCACTTTTATTCAAGTATTTCCTAATTCGGCTTATATTTCTGATATGAAATGATGATATGCGAACAATGTTGGAGATATGTGGTTTTAAAGTCATTGTCGAGTCAAATATAACACCCAAATTACGTGCATGTAATGAGGGGGTTATCTGCGAGTCACCAATTGTAATAAATGGAAGAGAAACTTTAGACAATTGCTGACGTGATCCAAATAGAACAAATTCTGTTTTTTCATCGTTCAATTTCAGGAAGTTTTGTCTCATCCAACTTCGAATCTCTTGAATACATTTCTCTAGTGTTTTAATGCAGGAATCGGCAGGTTCTTGAGAAGATTTAAAAGTAATGTAAAGCTGCGTGTCATCAGCGTAAACATGGTAATTTAAATTATACTTCAAAATGATATCACGAACTGGAAAGGTATAAACAGTAAACCACTGTGGGCCGAGCACAGAGCCTTGGGGTACAGAATAGTCAAGAGTAACAGGCTCGGAGATAGCGTTACCAATACAAACATGCTGAGGCCTATTTAAAAGGTAGGACTTACACCAATCCAGGGCTGTGTCATGTATTCCAAGATGATATTGAAGGCGGGAGAGAAGGATTTTATGATCGACAGTGTCAAAAGCGGCACTTAAGTCTAACAAAACTAATGCAGTGATTTTCCCCTCATCCATGGCAGATAAAATGTCATTGTTGACGCGAAGAAGAGCAGTTTCCGTTCCATGAAATTGTTTGTAGGCTGACTGAAATGTGTCCGACAGGTTATTAGCACGAACATGGTCAGAGATCCGTGATGAAACAACTCGCTCGATTGTTTTTCCAAGGTACTTTAAATTCGCTACTGGTCGGTAATTTTTGAAAACTTCCTTGTCCAAATTGGGTTTCTTTAGGAGAGATAAATTGACATTTTTTTGCGCAATTGTATAGATTGTTAATTATCGAAACATGTTTACACAAAGATGACCCTAATTTGACCTTACTTCCTGTCCAAACCGGAAGTCAAAGTTTAATATTTAAAAAAATCATATCTCAACAACCACAACAGGTAAATTCACAGTTTTTGCACCATTGTACAGATTGTTAATTGTCAAAAATATTTACAAAAACATGACCCTGATTTGACCTTTACTTCCTGTCCAAACCGAAAGTCAAAGTTTAATATTAACAAAAATCATCCACAAGAGGTAACTTCACAATCTTTGCACCAAGGTACAGATCGTTAATTGTCAACAAATATTGGAACAAAGTTGACCCCAATTTGACCTTTACTTACTCCCGAACACCTAGTGTTTGTTCAAACAAACACTTAAGCTCTAGTTTTTTCTTCTCCTTCTCCCCATAGATTGTCTACAAAAAAACACATACTTGCAAACTTCACATGAACTTGAAACTTGGCATATACTTAGAACATAACACGTAGATGAAACATAATTTGTGACGTCATTATTAGGTCATCAGATATCGAATTACGATAAATCAAAGTTTAATATTTAAAAAAATCATATCTCAACAACCACAAGAGGTAAATTCACAATTTTTGTACCATTGTACAGACAGTTAATTGTCAAAAAATATTTACAAAAAGATGACCCCAATTTGACCTTACTTCCTGTCCAAACCGGAAGTCAAAGTTTAATATTTAAAAAAATCATATCTCAACAACCACAAGATGTAAAATCACAATTTTTGTACCATTGTATAGATTGTTAATTGTTGAAAAATATTTACACAAAGGTGAACCCAATTTGACCTTACTTCCTGTCCAAACCGGAAGTCAAAGTTTAATATTTAAAAAAAATCATATCTCAACAACCACAAGAGGTAAATTGAAATTTTTTTACCATTGTATAGATTGTTAATTGTCGAAAAATATTTACACAAAGGTGACCCCAATTTGACCTTACTTCCTGTCCAAACCGGAAGTCAAAGTTTAATATTTAAACAAATCATATCTGAACAACCACAAGAGGTAAATTCACAATTTTTGTACCATTGTACAGATCGTTAATTGTCGAAAAATATTTACTAAAAGATGACCCCAATTTGACCTTACTTCCTGTCCAAACCGGAAGTCAAAGTTTAATATTTAAAAAAATCATATGTCCACAACCACAAGAGGTAAATTGACATTTTTTGCACCATTGTATAGATTGTTAATTGTCGAAACATATTTACACAAAGGTGACCCCAATTTGACCTTACTTCCTGTCCAAACCGGAAGTCAAATTTTAATATTTAAAAAAATCATATCTGACAAACTACAAGAGGTAAATTCAAAATTTTTGTATCATTGTACAGATCGTTAATTGTCAAAAAATATTTACTAAAAGATGACCCCAATTTGATCTTACTTCCTGTCCAAACCGGAAGTCAAATTTTAATATTTAAAAAAATCATATCTCAACAACCACAAGAGGTAAATTCACAGTTTTTGCACCATTGTACAAATTGTTAATTGTCAAAAGTATTTACAAAACATGACCCCAATTTGACCTTTACTTCCTGTCGAAACCGGCAGTCAAAATTTAATATTAAAATAATTTCTAAATTCAGTATTGTATTGTATTCAAATAAACTTCTCGCGAGAACTTCAACAGACGTTAACATTTGACTTTCTCCAAATCTTCGAATTGATGACATCATCATTTTAACTTCAACCGAACCTAGTTTTTGTTGTGACAAAAAACTTATATATAGTTTTTTTTCTTCTTATACGGATCGATTGTCTACAAAAAAACATACTTGCAAACTTCACATGAACTTCAAACTTGGCATATACTTAGAACTTAACACGTAGATGAAACATGAGTTGTGACGTCATAATTAGGTCATCAGATATCGAATTTCGATAAATCAAACTTTAATAGCTAAAACGTTTCAATTACGTTGCAATCGTTACAAATCAAAGTCTACAGCGCCGCAAGGCTCTATATGAGGCGCCACATGATCTTTGGTTACAATGGAGCTCCATGTACAATCGACGCTGTTAGTGTTAGGTCTTGGATTTCGTGTAAAAATGGATCGCCAACGATCTTTGGTTACAATGGAGCTCCATGTACAATCGAATCGACGCGCGCTGTTGTTACTGTTAGGTCTTGGATTTCGTGCAAAAATGGATCGCCAACACAGACACAGTCATAAAGGGTAGGTATCTTGAATTTAATTTTTCAGAGGATTTCCTGTATTTACCTTCGTGTTTTTATACTGTACAAGAAAAGCCATTTTTTAGAGGGACTACAGAGTTCGTCGTTGCATTGTGCCTGTTTAACTTAACGTTAGTTAGGCCTACGTTAGTACGTGAATTTAGACAGTAAACAACTCGCCACTTTTCTAACAAACTATGAATAGATGTTACCAAAATGTATTTAGAATATAAATAAGGACAGGAAAATTCAGTTGTTAAGGTTATGGCAATTTTTCAGTAGAAATTTTATGCCATATTTTGTAATTTTTGTTTTCTCCAAAAATCTTCAGTTTGTGCACAAATTAACGTTAAATAGTGATTGCGTTTACTGCACTTTTCCTTAATTTTTTACCCTTCTCAGATACAAATCAACTGACAGACAATTATTTCACAGGAAAATGCACAATATTCATGACACAATACATGTACTTCTTGTTGTTGTAGGTCGTGCTCCCTGGGGAGGCCTCTCTCAGACATCGCTCTCAATCACATGAAACTGTATGAGTATATGAGACTCGGCAATTTCCTTAAATACCTTTCTCTTTTGATGTGAGTTTCGTGCGAGAACATTTCTTTAATTTATTACACATTGTCAAGAATAATTGTGTGCAATTTTGAAAACAAACCAATGCCCTTTTCAATTTCAATGGTCCAGCCACTCCAAAATTATACACTATTTTCCCTATTCACATAAATTAGAACTTCTTTGAATTTTCAAAAACTTTATTCTTGGTCCATGTACTTATAAAACTTTCCTATTATTTTTACAGCATGTTCACTGTGACATTATTTGCCTCATTCACATAAATTAGAACTTCTCTGAAATTTCAAATACTTTATTCTTGATCCATGTACTTATAAAACCTCTGAAATTTCAAATACTTTATTCTTGGTCCATGTACTTATAAAACTTTCCTATTATTTTTACAGCATGTTCACTGTGACATTATTTTCCTCATTCACATAAATTAGAACTTCTCTGAAATTTCAAATACTTTATTCTTGGTCCATGTACTTATAAAACTTAACTATTATTTTTTACAGCATGTTGACTCCGATGTATCATGGCTCAGACTGAGTTCCAGCCTACAGCACCCTGACACAGCGTTGACACCACATCCAAATGCAGTATGTTCAAGTCATCAACAATCTTCAGTTTCTAGGCTACACGATGGTATGGTTTAACGTCTTACGTTAACAGATCGTTTGAGAAGGCGTCTTCATACCAATGATGAACATTTCATTTAGTTTTAATGGTTGTTTATTACAAAAAATTAAGGTTTAGTATAATTTGTTGTTATTTTTTGCTATAGCAGTACTGGCATTTCAGTCCAAGAGAAGGGGTGTATCTGATAACCACCTTTCCAATCCATGTCAGTTAAACAACATTTATTTAAATCTAAGCCCTTACTCCTATTTTCAATCTTAAATCTTTTTTAGAAAGAGGACAGAAACATCTTGCAACTTCAGCTATGCAGAATTGATGCATGATGTGATTTTTGACATAATGAAGCACCAGTCGTCAGTCAATGGAATTGGTAATTTGGGCCCCTTATACTTTTATTGCTTGTTTGTGTGGTGGACGCAAGTGCGCCCTCACTTGACGGGTATGTTTTCCCGCGCTTTTGGTGATTCTACACAATCGACAACTTTGTTAACCTTCCGAGTTCTGAAGTATAAATTCAGCATATTTGTCTGATAAAATATGACAGTTTGTGGAACAACCTACTGAGTGTCCTACTTGAGTATCCAGGACTGGGTGAGTTCAGATACAAGTTGTTGATTTTGTGTGAATTTTGCCTTGCATTTTAGCTATGTCTTGTCGGGACCTAGGGTCATATAATGACAATGCCTATGTACATGTATAGTGTATGTGTTGCTGTACATGAATTGAAGTATGGTGTACTTATGTTATGTACATGTATGTGTACAATAGAAATGTGAGATGTATTTTGAAATTCTGTATTTGTTATACAGGGTGTTTCTTGGAGTTGGTTGTTGTACCAATAAATAACCATTGATGTCAGATGCAACTAACTACTTTTTGTCCTGAGTGGTTTGAGTTGACTACTGTTAGTACCAGTCCCGTCTTCTAGTCGTGGTCCAACCAGGGATTCAAGTCCCATCCCCTGTTGACGTTTACACCTCAGCAAACCCTAGGGCTGCGCAAGTAGCTACTACCACATTTGCCCCTCCCCTTCCCTACTGTTCTTGGATTCTATAGTGCTGCAATGATAGACCAAAGAATTTTAGAAAACAAATGTGTTGGTTCATCACCAGTGGCAGTACATGCCATCACCAAGAACTTGGGGGGAGGGGGCAGACATTTTATTCCAAAATTACCGATTCCAATGACAACCCCTGAATGTCACCCATTCTGAACTGTCACTAAATCGTACATACAGAGCGTACATTTATTATAAATGCAGATTGTTTCTGTTTTCTTGTCAACAAAGGATCATGGTTGGGTTCATTTACACTGAAGTCATTTCAATTGTTACATGTGTAAGACCATGTACACTCATTTCTAGATTGGTTACAAGTAGGTTAAACAGGTCAACAAAATGGTTTCAATTGAGTGTGGGAGTGTGTAACCACAAAAGTCAAGTCATGAAACCCAACAGACAGTTAAAATAAATATGTATTTCATTGTTTTATTAGCAATTTACAAGCACCCATACAACTCTTTGATTATTTCAATGTCTAACAATTTATGTACAAAATGGCATCTGATCTTTAGGTTGTAACTCTGTAGTATGGATGCAGCTACAGACATTTTGCCAATCATGTGTAAGTAGTATAGGAGGCGTATTTGGGACCCCGTTTTGGTGGAGGTTTTGGTGGTGGTGGGTGGTGGTGGTGGTGCAAGTGGTGGACATAGTGCTCTATGGAAAGTCCGATGAAAATATATAGATTTAGAAAATGACGTCATCAGTATGACGTCACAAACAAGTTCGGACACGTCCGACGATAACAGGAAACCGGCTCCAGACAAGTTGAGACTCGCAATTGTGTGGCGCGCTCTGATTGGTTGGTTATTTTAAGATGTTGACATAATGCGGAACTATAGAGTTTGGGTGAATAAAAGCCGAAACGTTTGGAGGTTGGGCATCATTTCTCTGCCAAAAAAACTAGCCAGACTTTTCTGCACCATAGCACAATTGTATTTCAAGTGATTCAGCATCAATCACGTACACGATAACCATGGCTTCAGCATTAGGAATGAACGCACCTCCTTCTCCAACTGGTAGCGTGGCAAAGCCGGGCCCGTTTGATTGCGTGAAAAAGTTGACTCACGAGCAAGTTAAGAGAGGATGGCGCGAGGGTTTCAGCACGAGCGAGAAGAGACCGTACTATTACAACAGTTTCACCCGAGAGAGCGTCTGGCATATACCGTACATCTTAACGCAACAGGAGGAGAGTCAAGCGGACCCTGGACCTGCAGTGGACCTGCTGGCGGCTGCCATGGGGGAAATCTCCGGTAAACCACCCATGGAACTCTCAGAGCCCCCGTACATCAAGGGAAAAAGCGCTAATAAAAGAACGTTCACCCCTGATCCCGACCAGGAGGAGAACGAGAGAAACGCCGTCAGATTCCACATTGGAGGTGAGCGTTATGCCTATGTTAAACGTTTTAAGGGCCGCGTCTACGTTAACATCAGAGAATACTTTTTCAACGAAAACAAAACTAAACTATTGGCAGGAAAGAAGGGGCTAAATTTGACCGCCGAGGAATGGATGAACTTGATCGGGCAAAGGCAGGCTATTGCCGAAGCCATGAACATCGTCTAGGTCCGTCAATATCTTACGCTTGTCTTATGTTTCCTTTTCTCTCTGTCTTTATCTTTATACGGACCACCACAGACTCCACCAATCAGCAAATCATATCAAGGCGGAATAGGACAAGAACACTCATCAAGCGAATCCTGACCAAGCTTCTAATGGCCGAGATACTCAAACTCGTCTACAAGGCACAAGAGGAACTAGGCTGCGAGGGGTGCGAGAAGAACTGGGCGAGTCAGTGGGACCACGCGTGTCTATTCTTTGGCATGAATCCCGAGAACCGCATCGATGATTTTGTGGCTGATTACTTCGAGGAGGCGCTGCAGTTGTTGGACACCAATAGAGTGCGCCCGATATTTTTGGCAGTTGCTACTCTGTTGGGTGCTGGGTCATTCATCGGCAACGGAGTGGACTTGGATACCAACATGAACACTATGATCGCGGACATTTTGAATGATTGGAGGGATGATCTGGAAGACCTTAGCGATTCCTTTTATTCTGCAATATTTGACAATACTACTGAACTCATTGAAAACACAATGGAGATTATATAAACCGAACTGAGAATTTTTTATTTTTTTTTAATTATTGTGTTTGTTGAGTTGTTGGGGTGTTTGTTTGTTTGTTTGTTTTTATTGTTTCTGGAAACCGTGGAATACTCTCTTTGGGGGTGGTGTTATTCTTTAATAGAAGTGTTTCAATAGTATTAAATTTGTGACAATTATTCTTGTATAATAAAACACCACTGCAACAGTCCTTGGTATGGCGAACGTTCAGCTACAACTATTTAATTTGTTTCCCAATTTTGTTACATACAATTGACATTATACATGTATACATGTAGTTCACAAAAGGCCCAGTACACTGAATTTTGTGGATCCCATGAGATTTTATATAGCTTTGTACAGTGGTGTCATATACTGTTTGTATCCATATCAGTATACATGTGTGTGTGTGTGCTTTTACTAACAAACCACATACATGTAATAATGTACTAGAAATCAACATGTGGACTACATGTAGTTGGTTTAAAATGTAGGCCCCCTAATAATCATGATTTATTTCATTCAAAGTTGATATAATGATGAAAGCTCTTTTTGTATTTCATGTTTTAACTGTGCGTTGATTAAAACACAATAATTGGCCCAAACGTTCAGTGTACATTTACCGTAAGGACCCCAACACTAAAATATAACACTATTGAGATAATCTCTTATTTTTTTTTTTTTTAAATTGGGGGGGGGGGGATTTGGTAGTGGTTAAGAAGTAAACAAAACCTATGAAAGTTTAAGCTCCTTTTTATTTCGTATCTAAACACTTTGCCTGGATTTTACACAAATTAATTGTATTGTTACCAGAAAATATGTCAGATAGAGTAAATTCTGAGAATGTTTTGTACCATTACCGTCTTATAAGCATTGCAAGTATGCATTTAGATAATAATTTATTGAGTTTTTGTTTTTTTGTTTATTACCAATCATCCCTCTTTTTAATGGGAATTGGTTTGGGGACAGGTAAATTGTATTCCAATCCTGTAGTTTTCAAGGGACATATCATAAATCTAACCAGTGGAAATTTCATCACAATAGGTGCTCACGTTTTCGAGAAACCCGTAGTGAATAATTGTTTCATGTTTTGTGATAGTTTTGTACATGTTTTGACAGTTCAGTCAAATTGCCTTTGCTCAACCAAATTTAATATTTATGTGTTCGAGCGACAGCGTGAACACCTCTTGTTATTGTTCGGTTTTTTTTTCTTCTCCTTCTCAATAAGACTTATCCAGAGACAAAAACATAGTTGCAGACGGAGTTCACAGAACCTTAAAACTTAACATATAGTTGTATACTAAGTTGTGACATCATGGTGAGGTCATCAGATATCGAATTACACTAAATCAAAGTTTAATATTTCAAAAAATCATCTCATAAACCACAGAAGATATTTTCACAATCTTTGCATCATCTTAAAGACATTGAACTATGCCACATTTCGTTCACAAACATGACCCTATTCTGACCTCTCCTTTCTTTCGAAACCAGAAATGTTTAAGTGAAAAAATATTCTGAATCACTATTCTGTAAATGTATACTTTTTGCTATCTTGAGAAAAAATTTGACAGAATTTTACCAAATTTGGCACAATTGACACCCATATTATGAGGTATGAATGACTTCGCATGATTGAACCGGAACTTACGGTTGGAAGAATTTAAAATTATATTGGATGACTGAACCAGAAGTTAATGTATTCAGTATAGCACATTATGTTATTTTTATTATATATTATGAAAACTCATACCTCCTGAAGTAACTCTTGTCTTTTATTTATTTATATTTTTATATTCTATGACCACAAAACATCAAATTTAAAATAAAAAACATAGTGTTCCAAGTCACACTTATTAATTTTCTAACTTATTGCTTAAATCTCAAGTTCAACAGCTAATATCTCAAGAACTAAATGACCTATTAGAAAACAAAAAACACAATTGAATTCCTTATATTAATAGCTTGTAATTCTTGTGAAATGAGTTACCATAAATGCTTTGATGGTCAAATTAGTGGCACACGAAGTAACGATTTTAAAAGGTCATATCTCATAGCTTCAATTTGATGTATAACTTGACAAATTTGGGGGGAAAATAAAAATAGGGTGTTATAGCTAAATCTTACCTGCTCAGTAAGGTGGAGAACAGATGGATGATGATGGACATATGTATACTTCAAATTATTCCAAGATATTTATTTCATGAAAAATCAGGCATTTGTGGTATACGATGACTTCCTCAGTCATGTTAGCTAGGATCATCCTAGCTACAGTCATGTCAGTCTGATCTTGTCAACTCCCCCATTAGTGACCAACACGGTCATAGTACATGCTCAGTGGCAACTATCGTCCATGTACGTAATTCGCCGCACTCGTGAAATGACGTACTTACCTTTGTCTTAGCATTTCTCAGAAATTAGTGAAAATGTATGATTTACTGGAAAGTTAGTGCTTGTGAAAGTGGAAAAAGTTGTTTAACCACTGATTTTACTAGATACAAATAGTAAGGGATTTACATGACCTCAACATTTTTTTCACGAACATCTGTGATTTTATTGTTCTGTGCCATCAACAAGCTGTTGTCAGTAAAAACCAAAAGATATGAATGCTTTACATTTGCAATGATTTTTTAAAGAAATACTGATCCTCAAAATGGACACAGTCCATAGAAGAAGCGAATGAAGACTACTTAATTCGTTGGTGTTTATTTCGTCGGTTGTGGAAAATTATTGAGAAAATGAATCATTAATATCATGGTTATGAAAAGAAATATTTTCTTTGACAAAATGTTAACAGCATTTTTACACATTTCAAAGTTACTTTGTGCAAAAATTTTAACCATCTTCCATTTTATTGGTCTTTCAAGAATATTGATTAAAAGTTTTTAGAGCTTCTCCAAATTATACCATTTTATTAAAAAAATATAAAACAATATTTTTATTTTCCAAACTGCTAATTCCATTTGTAAATTACTGTCCAGTTGATGATATATCCTTAGGTGCATCATTTAGGGTAAATTGAGGATATAATAAGTTAGGATTGTTCTATTTTCTGAAGGGGATGATTATTTTAGAAGGGAAATAAAGTCCGAAAACCATCATAAAAGTAAATTTTAAAGACAGTTTTCACTTTCTGTAACCCCAAAAATCGATACTGGTAAGTGGTTGCAAAAAAATTCTTTAAAAACCTTAAAAAGTGGTGGTTGGATATGACATTCTTTCCGCCTCATCCTTATCAGGGAAAGAATATCGAACCCAACGTCATCAAAGTTTAGAACGTCATCAAAGTTTAGAGCGCCCCCAGCGGCAGTTTTAAAAAAGGAATTATTTTCCAATCTCAGAAATTGAACCAAAGCAGGTACTAATGTTATTTTTTCATAATCATGAGGTCATATATGACCTTCAAATCACCTGATCTGACCTTTACTTCCTGTCCAAACAGGAAGTTCAAATTCAACACAAAATTGATAACGCAAAATTGATGTCTTTTGAATATGAAATTGATATTGTTATTATAAAAGATGATAAACCCTTGCACAATATGATATTGACATCATCGATGATAATTTTATTGAACCAGAAGTTCACACGAACACCGTGTATTTGTTCCAACAAACACTTGAGCTCTACGTTTTTTAGGTGTTCGAGCGACAGCGCGAACACCTATTGTTTTTGTACTGTTTTTTTATATTTTTTTTTTTACTTCTTCTCAGTGGCGATTGTCCGGCAACAAAGGCATCCTTGCTAAGCATATACAGCCTTCAAACTTAACACATGAACAGAACATAACAAAAACCATTGCTGTGACGTCATAATGACATCATCAGGTGTCGAATTACGCTAAATCAAAGTTTAACATTTCAAAAAATTATATCTTATGAACCACAAAAAATATTTTCACAATCTTTGCATCATCTGAAAGATCTTGAATTATGTGATTTTTCGTACACAAACGTGACCCCAATCTGACCTCTCCTTCCGGTTGAAACCGGAAGTTTAAGTGACCAACTATTCAGAAGTACTAGTCTGTGTGGGCTTATCGTCGAAAAAAGTCCCCCATATGCAACTTCGGGTACATTCTTTGAAAATTTCATGGATTATTCTTCACACCATAAAGAATCCAAATCAACTTGATGCCATTTTTTTTCTATCACCGGAATGATGTTTTTCGAGGCATTTTTCGAACTAAAACGTAGACGACGAAACGAAAATTAACGAAAAGCCTACACTTTTTCCCAATTGACGCACCACGCATTTTTCGGAATCCTTCATGTTACCACTGTGCAATAGTATTCTCAATTGGTGTCAATTTCGCAGCTGGGACACTGCAATGTGTCACTTCGCGCTGTATCCGAAAATCACACACAGTCACCTCGCGCTGTATCCGAAAAGCAGTGCACATCATGTCGCGACGCGTCGGTGCAATCCCATCATTGAACTGTCTTTGTTGCATGGTTTTGTGTCACAGTATCTTTGTAAGTAGAACAAATAACATTATTCTTAACAGTCATACACTGTTTCATGTTTTGATGCTTGCCAACGAAGTTATATTTCGTGTGGTTCTTCAGTGTTGTTGTTTTGCATCGGTTGTGAGTATTGTGACGTCACACCCCTGACGTCTGAGTGGAGACAACGGGGCAACCTCCCCACCCATGTGTCACACCCCCCCAAAAAAAATCAACTTTTGGTTGTGACTTGTACAACTCTAATTCCCATACATGTAAGTAACCTTTTAGGACCAAGGGTTTTATTACCATGGACCCAGGCTATAGTCTCCTCTCTGTCTGACTTGGGTTTGGTGATTTATGATGCAAGAAGGAGGAATTTGGCCATGTGGTGTTCTTGTGGGCGATTTGGGCCATTGTGACTACAGCCTTCGTCCAGTAAGCATCAAAAAGTCATAATCGCTACAATCGTCTGCAAGACACAACATCACCTCTTTTATATTTTGAACATAGGTGAGTTTGCAAATTCCTGTTCTCTTTTATGAACATCATTTTAGTAATTAATAGGATATTTAATCATATGATATTCTGCTGAATTATTTGCTCATTACCCTCTTGGTACTTGACATTCTATTAAATGATTGTAGATTTATACTTTGTAGACCTCACGGCTAAAATATATGGATCGCATGATTTCCTTCATTTTTTTATGATAGCCATTTCTGATATGATTTGAGTAGTTACTGAAGTAATATTTTTAATAGCTGATTGATCGTTGAGTCCTAGATTTTAGAATTCACGTGTTAAGGACAAAGTTTCTTGGTTTCACGTCAGGAATTATCGTATAGCACAATCCAATTAAGATATCACTTTCTATGATACCGTATGTAAGACATAATAATTATTATTTTAGCGTAGGATTGGTTATCCCAGTTCCTTAGTTTTGATCCAATTTTATTGTTGTTATTTTAATTTCTATGATTTCGGTTTTATCATTTATCACTTGCCAAATTCACTCTGATTGCAATTCACATAAGCTGTGCATAATAATTTGGAAGTTGCAACTGTTTCCATATTTTATTTACAAGGTTTCACACTAGTTGTATTCAGTTCATTTTTTGTTTGTTCATCAGTTAGTTTATAGCAAAGACACTTTCATTTATTGTTTGACCCTGATGAAGTTTAGCTTCAGAAATTCTTTTAGCTTAGCTGTACATAACATTTCGCGGGAACACTCGGAAATTAGTTATTCAATCAATATACATGAGTTCTGTATTTTGTAGAAGGGAATTCTTTCTGTCACAAATTGTTGTTATTATTTCAGCCCATCGTTGGCATGGTTTATTTTTAGTTAGAGAATGTTCATTTAATTTGGTTGTGCAGTAATGTACACAATATCCATTGCTGCATTGTTTATATTATAATTATGCCAGGCAGGATAAGTTGTTTACAGAACATGTGGTCAAGCACTTTTACTCATGGCTGTGACTACAGGGAGCTCTGGCACTTAATAGGGACTGTGTGAGTGTTGTCAGTTTTATTGTTTTCCTGGCTGACCACCACTGGAGTTGTTCGCTATTCAATTCCCTGGTGTAAATAGACTTTCACTGGAAAGTTGAAGATTATGTTTTTGGTGAATATTTAATCAGTTGAAGTTAGGGTCAGATTTTCTAAGTGATTTTATATTTTGTTTATTTAAAGTTGATTATTATTATTAATGCAGGCTTAGTTGATTAATTAATAATTAGTCTGTGACTCCAGCCTTCGTCCAGTAAGCATCAAAAAGTCATAATCGCTACAATCGTCTGCAAGACACAACATCACCTCTTTTATATTTTGAACATAGGTTGTTCAACAATTGCCTCCAGCCCCTGATGTACCCTGGATGGCCTTGATGTTTTAGCGTGTTGTTGTGGTGACTTCACCGATTGTTTCTACTTTCGTCTAGCCCCTTCATTTATTCTACTAGCCCCATCTTCACTTCTTTTTCCTGATTTCCCTGGATCAAGAACTTTCTTTGCTTTCGTTCGTGTGATTCTCCATTAAACTTTGTACCTGCTCGCGTACGTCGGTCGCGTTGAATCAAGATCGTTCGGAGGATTGCTTAGATCATCATCGGCTAGCCACAGTCATCAACCCGCTAAGTTCCTTTTATTATTTTCCATTGTTACATTATATTAAATTTCATTCTCTTTGTAAATTTTGTAATATTCAAATTGGATCAGTATTGGGTTTAATTCTCATTTTCATGTGTTCGAAGATTGTTTTGTCATTTATTTTGCTTGGATATTTGACAGAATACATATTGAAATTCCGACTGTCAGATCGACCTCTTTTCGTTATTTATTTTGTTTAATTTTGTCTTACCATTGAACCGGTAATTAATAATAATATCGGGAGTCCCTTTTAAAGGAAATAACCGTGACACATGTGACGTGGACGGCACTGATGGGAACGTCCCCGAGCGGTTAGGAACGCGTCCGTTGGGATGGAAATATACCGTCCCAGTATCGGTGTGCTGCACTGTCCAATTTCCCCTAAAAGGGGTCAATATTTATCAACACAACAGCTATGAATCGGAGTGACAAAGGGGACCCCAAACCCAACTATTCATATCTTATAGAGGGTTTTCTGTACTATAGCATGCAGAACTATGCGTCGTAGCAGACGTAACAGTGTACCCCATGCACCACAAGTTATACTCGGCTATGAACCTACGTTAACCACTTTAGGGACCATACAGGGATGTCGCCCCTCACAATGACCGATGTGAAGGTTGCAGCAACAAACCCTTTCTTCGAACCCGCAAGCTCCTAAAAGGAACCGTACCGCACTACACAATAGCCCCTCAGTGATCAACACTGCTCACAGCTCAGTCATACTGTGACTTACCTTGCTTCCGCACTGTTCGACCACCAAGTCAAACCCTGCCCGTCCGACACTGCCACAGACGCTGCTTTTTATAGGCTTCCTACGCTGCAGCCTTACCGCACGTGACATAGCGCTACCCAATCACTGCACACTGGCAGTGATCACAGCTTTCGGCCTGTTCCATAACGCAGCAGGGGTGAACTAGTATCCTGTTGCGCCACAGTATTGTGGGGGAGTCAAGGTACATGACTACCACTGGACCATGTGGGCTTTCGTAAGTTTTTCGGTGTCCTGTAATATTTTTCTCGTGTCGTAAAATGTGTATTTCTAAAAGCTGACGTGAAAGGTGACCTACAGTGGCTGTCACAGGAGTTTTTGTTAAAAAATTGTTTAAACATCACATTAGTCGGACGGCTTCGATAAAAAGTGTCATTAAGTATTGTGCACAGTTTCCATACGCTGCCTATGGAAGCAGTGCTGAATGAAGCACTGAGGCGATAACACACATTGTCCAATCAGACTACACTGAAAAACCAATACCAGGATATCATGAATATGTATGAGTGGTACTGTGGAAGCTTGTAGACCCCCCGTTGGGAAGACAATTAACACTCTGATAAGTTCCTATACTGGCTAAGGAAAGGTGATAATTGGCTCTCCACCAGTGTAGTGAAGAACTAGAACAGTCAGTGGCATAGAATAGTTAGTATTTTTCTGTGGGGCAGAGACAAGCAATAAATACAACTTAAAAAAGTTCAAACCAAAATAAAAGGTAAACACTTATTGCCGTTAATGATGCAGTGTTGTTTGTTTGGCATAATTTTTATGGTTTATATTCATTTTCAAATTCTCAAAGGAGTGGTTAAGTTTCTCTTAAATGAAGGAACAACATTGGCGTTTGATAACGTATATTAATTTAAATTCTCTGGTTCCAAATAAATATATCACAAAACTAAACCGTGCAATCACGGGAATCACGATTTTTAATATAAAAAACACAAAAAGTGATGAAAACATTTTCCTTTTTCTATTCTAACAATTTTATTTTAACATTTTTATTAATAAACAAAACAAATCGACTGCAACTTTTTCCACATAGGCTATGCTCTTTTTCTTAAGCTCCTTTGGGATGCGCGTGAAGAAAAGTGCCCGTATGAGGCTGTATATGTCATCGCCGTTTTCCAAAAAACCCGGCCCTC